>VWZX01001712.1:194645-331291 GCA_013399015.1 Galbula dea
CAGGACCCATGGATTTATGGATGTCCAGATGGCTTAGCTGTTCCCTAACCCAGTCTTCCTCAACTAAGGAAAACTCTTCCAGCATCCTAACATCATGTGGGGACTCAGAGGTCTGAGGCTCTTGAGCACAGTCTCTAAGAGTATAGGCAGAGAAGGCATTCAGTAACGCCACCTTCTTTGTACCTTCTGTCACCAAGGCACCCACCCCATTCAGCAAGGGGCCTACATTGCTTCTAGTATTCGTTTTTTGGGCAATGTATTTGAAGAAGCCCTTCCTATTGGCCTTGACCTCCCTTGCAAGGTTTAATTCCAGAGGGGCCTTGGCTTTCCTAGTTGCCTCCCTACAACCTCTGACAACAGTCTTGTACTCTTCCCATGTAGTCATCCCCTCCTTCCATGACCTGTAGACTCTCTTCTTCCACTTCAGCTTGCCCAGCAGTTCCCTACTTAACCAAGCAGGTCTCCTGGCTCCCCTCCTCGATTTTCTACGTGTTGGGATGCTCTGATCTTGAGCTTGAAAGAAGTGGTCCTTGAATGTTAACCATCTCTCTTGGGCCCCTTTATCTTCTAGTACCCTGTCCCATGAGATTTCCCCTAGCAATTTCTTGAAAAGATCAAAGTTGGCCCTACCATGAGATATCTGAAATCCTTAAAGTGTGCTTTCTGACCCTAATTTTGTGTATAGAATCATCATAGAAATTACCCATTTCCTTCAAGTGAAGGGCAACAAAGAAAGCAAAAAAACCACAATAACCCACCCCAAGCCCACCACAAATTTGAGCCTGCTTTTCATAAGAAAAATTTGGCCTTTTAAAACTCAACTTTATATATTTCAGTTGTCATAGGTATCTAAGAATTAAAATATTTTTACATTAAATATTTCCATTTTACCCCACAGGCAGTTTAAAAGTAAAGCAAGAAAATACTTTTACAGAGCTTTTATTTTTGCTGTAGAGCTTATGTTATTGTTAGTTAATTCAAAGTCATCCTTAGAGGTCTTACTGAAAGGCTATAAAGAGCATTAAACCTTGAGAATTTACCCATCCCAAGGTGTGTGCTTCAAGGCTCTTTCCTCAAAGATTTGCAATTAAACTAACCTGTACCTCATTTAACCAGGTAGGTGACAAACCACAGGTTATACAGTTTTGTGCTAGTGTGTGTTTCCACATCTGTCTGAGGAGAGAACAGGGCAGCTGTATACCAGGGACAGAGTTAGTGAGACATGAAAAAGAACAGAGGCTTGATAGATTTATCTGGAAGGTGTTCATAAGTGTACTGATACTTGATAAAGGACTGAAAAAGTCAACATGGTACTGAAACAAAGGTGAAATAAAAGAGCTGATAACAAAGCCTATTGGAAAAAGGTTTATTTTCATCACAAAATGTGAAAAAGAAACCCAAATCAGCCATTCATGACTGACTGAAGGAGTAAACTATGTCAGCAGCTGGGTCAATGACACTCGTGTTTTAACTGTGACCATATAGCTGTGGTGGTGGTCTAGTGGTTAGGATTTGGACCTGTCACTGCAGAGGCCTGGGTTTGATTCCCAGTCAGGGAAGAATCCTGCTTTGGCAGGGGGGTTAGACTAGACGATCTTTTGAGATCCCTTCCAACCCCTGACATTCTGTGATTCTGATATCTCCTGGTCTTTCAACCAAGCTGAATTTCCTGCATTTCCCCTTCAGCTCATCCTGTACTCTGACACAGCAAAAAGTTTCCAGGCCATGTAGGACCTGCCTGCTTCTTCACACTGGACAAGCTCTGGCTAAAGGGACAGGAGGATGCCAATGTGCCAGAGCTGTGGGCTGGTATCTGGCTTGGATCTACCAGACATTCACTAAGACGGACTGCTACTTTCTCCTGGACACTGAACTTCTCCTGTGATCATCTCACCACATTTTGTGCAGTCAATCTGCCAAATGATTGGGGATCCCTGTAGGCAGCTGAAGTGATTAAATGCTTCCCAACAGCATCCTTTCCCTGGTTTGCCTCTGAGGAACAGCATACTCTTGGGCAGCTATTCACCTTTCAACAGCCAGCCACTGCTCCTGGATGTCCTCTCCATTTTCCAGGGGCTCTTGAAGAAGTAGGAAGCTATTTGCAACTCAGAGGAGGGTGACATAAGTAGATGGTGTACCTTGCTCAGCAGTAACAGAACAATTGTTCCCCTCCCTTTGAGACCTGAGGGCCCCCCCCTCAGAGGCAATGTACTTCTGCACAGTAAGTACCCATTGTTGACACAGATTATCGCAGACAGGTTGTCGGAGATTAATATCTCACATCTTCAAGTTCGACAGCTCATTAGTCTTATCTTGAGCCTGAAGGATTATGAGCTTTTGGACTCCATCATCCAAATGTTTTGTTTTATGAAATGTCATTGCTTGAAGCAATAGCAACACTTCAGTGCTCCCTAAGAAAGGTCCTGGTGAAGTAGAGAGGATGAGACAATGGAAATGCATAAAAATGTGAGGAATGGAAAAGAGGGTAACAAGTTATCCACTGCATTGCTTTTCAGTTTTTGGTTCCTCATTACAATGATTATGAATAGCTTCAGCTAGTTTTCCACCACTGAATGCGAACACCACAGCTGGAAGTCCATTTAAGTTTAAAACACAGAAATCAAAGTTTAGTTGTGAATTATTTTTCTAAGATCACATTACAGCCAGTGAAGATCTAGCCAATACAGCCTGTGAAGTTTATGGAGCAGTATACTATCTGGCATCTCAGGGTGAGATGGATTACTCCAGGTGTGATGACTAGATCTCCTTTGCCTATAATGGGAACCTCAGGAGGTCACTTACAGGCGCGTACTAACGCACACTTGAACATAGGGGAAGTTTAGGAGGGAATTTTCTTCCCAGGTCTCAAGTTCAGAGCAGAGGTGAAGCGGAGGGGTACTGGCATGCAGGGGTGGTCCAAGGGTTCAACAAAGAAATGGGGACAGGTTCTAAAAGGACTTTGGTGGCAAATCGCTTCACACTGTGGTGAGTTGTTCAGAATGGCATTCTGCATTCACTATGTGAATACTGAACTGAAAAGTTCTGTAAAGGCCTGAAACACTCAGGCAAACCAACTTCCATGTCAGGATCTTGCCTGTGATATAGCAGTATGCAAACACATGTACAGACACACATATATACACCACAATTAAATAGTCTCTATGGAGCCATGTACATATTCCTATTAAAAGAATGCCATTATGCAGACAATTATTTATGAACTATAAAACCCACTTTTGAAAACTGGTCTACAAAACCAGGCAAGAGTTAAGTCCAAAGTGAATATTTATGCCTGAGATTATAACCCCATGAAAGTGGATGCTTGTAATACAAACACTTGCAGATGTTTTAACTGTAGCTTTGCCAAGCGATGCCTGGGGGCCTGATCTGGGGCCTATTTAAAGGAATGGAAAGCTTCCCACAGACTCAGTGGGTTTTAGGATCAGGTCTTCAATGTGACATGTAATGTCTGTGCACTAAACATCCATTATCTCTCTCTTGTTCTGAATCAGTCAGAAGTCTACAATAGTAAGTTTTTTTAACTGCTAGACGTGGGGGAGCAAAACTACTTTCAGTGTGGCATGCAGGGAGTAATATTAACAGCTTCCATTAACACTAAGGGGCAAATAGTGTGTAATTCTGTATATGTTACAAAAACTTTCCCTCATAAAATGTACTGCATTACTCATAAAAAATGTTCTTGCTATTTTCAGTTCCTAGATATTTATTGGACATTTCTACCACCAGTCATGTCTTTGTGCAGAATGGTCGTCTATCTGTTTTGGGGAATAGTATATTGACACATAAATTTTGTCCAAAATATGCAAGAACCGTATTTTAAACATGAAGCCTATTGAAGTCATAGTACATACATTTAAATCTTTGACTTTCTTGGTGAATTGAAAACGAATTGTACTTTTTCATTCTATAGTGCAAGGGTTTAATTATTTTAACAGAGCTCATAGGCAAGAAAAGACAACACGTTTTATGTAGTTCTTTCCAGAATGAGCAAAAGATGTCCTAAATAGAATTTCAGACGGAAAATTGTACACATAAATTCACAAGCATTCTCTTTTGACATCAAATCTCTTACTAGATATTTTTTTTATATAATGTTCCCTGAGATGCTATTTTTTTTCTTTTCAGTACAACAAAATGCTATAGGCTTGTAGTAGAAGAGTAAATGGGAGTTTTATTAAAACACTTTTATGAATCTATTTTTTTACTCTCGTATGTGGAGTAGCCAGAGTACCCTGTTTTTCTATGAGAACTGATTCTGGTTTTCTCTTATGGTTTTTAGTATGTTGCTGAATAACTTTGTTGTCAAAAAGCTATTCACAGAATCACAGAATATTAGGAGTTGGAAGTTACCTCGAAAGATCATCTTGTCCAAACCCCCTGCCACAGCAGGATTCCCTGGACCAAGTCACACAGAAGCGCATCCAGGCGGGTTTTGAATATCTCCATAGAAGGAGACTCCACAACCTCTCTGGGCAGTCTGTTCCAGTGCTCTGGCACCCTCACTGTGAAAAAATTTCTACATGTATTCACACGGAAGATCCTATGCTTCAGCTTACAGCCATTGCTTCTTGTCCTGTCACTGGGCTTCACTGAGAAGAGCCTGACCCCATCCTTCCAACACATACCCTTCACATATTTAAAAGCATAGATGAGGTCACCCCTTAGCCTCCTCTTCTCCAAGCTAAAGATACCCAGCTCCTTCAGCCTTTCCTCATCAGGAAGATGTTCCAGCCCCTTCATCATCTTTGTGGCTATTCATTGTGTACAAAAAAAAAGCAGCATACAAACTGTTAAAATAGAAGTACCTGGTGCATTTGGAGGCTAGTATATTTTAAATGCTCTCTGCAGAACCCTATGTTGAACAGGACTGATGTATTTTGATCCTGTTTTTCTGCATGACATCCGTTAACAAGTAATAGCTCAGCAAGCAGATCTGAACTCCTTCAGACCAAGAAATATCAGCCAGATCATTCATCCATGTTCATCATCTCTGTCAAGGAGAAGAGGATACTTCATTATCTGAGATCTTTCTAATGGTCACTTCCAGCATGCCTTCTGTGCCCAGGCAACATTTTTTCTTACTCATCTTCAACCTCAAGATGACGGACATTCACAGAGAAGCTTCTGTGATTCTTTTTTCTCTAATGTAGCAACTTGAAGTTTCAGTTCAAGATCAGTTTTGGGTTTTTTTATTTTTATTTTAAAATTTTTTTATTTCATTTTTATTTTTAAACAGTAAATTTTTATCTCTTTTCATAGGAGACAGGACTTTAATTTTGAACATAACCATACAATTCCTCTGTTTATATTAATAGCTATTTTGCAGATTGTAATTAAGGAATTTTTCATAAAATAGATCATCAAAAACAGAAATCTTGCTGGTTTTCTTTGTTCTTTGGAGTTTATTTCTTACAGAGTAAATAAAAAATCCTATTTATGGCATGTACTTACCTAGTGGGAAGCAAGTAGTAGATTTTTTCACAAAGCTTCTAAAATGAGTAATCTCTATCAAATTCTGTACTGAAAAATCCTCACTTAAACAGGTTTAGATTCCTGATCTGTTCAGTTTGATCAATAAATTAATTATACCAGTATATCTCATCAGCTGCAAGGTTTTATTTATCTGCACCTCCTACATTCTACTCTGGGCTTCATGGTCTGTATTACCTTAGAAGGCTGAACTGTCTATCGCCTCTGGAAGAACAGGTATTAGTACAGTCTCCTTTTATGTAGTTCCACTGATAACTTTGAACCTTAATGCAGCAAGCGATCATGGCACTGGCACTGTTATTTGGTAATTATAAGGGACAAGAAACCTGATAATTGAAGGATTAAGCTGGCTAATACCTGCCAGGGGTTAAGATAAAATGCACCTTTATGCAGCTTATTTTACAGCTGCATGTATATGAAATTTCTTGCACCTCCTTCTGAAACTCCAGTTCCTGTCAGTACTGGCTTTTGGGATATTTTTATTTTATTCCAATACTGTTTTTTTCTTATTTGGTCTGAGTTCTTCCAAATCTCTTTTTCAGCATTTCAAAATTCTTTAGAAAGTTGCATCACCCTCTGTAGCTGCCAAATGCAACCTCTTCCACGCATGACATGCTTTTAAGAAGTATTTTTAGTGAATCGTCCCTGTCCTGAGGTGACTTCTCCAGTCTGAGGGCTGAAATAGGGCGAAGATGTTAAATATGAAGGGCATGACCAGGGACTCTTCCACCAGCAAGGTGCAGATACAATAGAAAAATAAAATCATCTGAAGAAAGGAAAAAAAAAAAAAAGAAAAGGTACAGCAGCAAAGTGCTTCTGTTTTCTAGCCAATACATCACCATATAAAGGGTAAAGTAACCAGACCTCTGTGAGGGATCCAACATCAGAGCAGCTAGCCCTGGGAAGCAGTGGACACTGAAGCTCACTAATCCTCAGAGTACCAGCCTCCACTGCTGGATCATTTCTGCTGCTACACTTCAGGGAAGACATGAAGGAAACCACAACTCTTAAACTGAGACATGCTCATCGGGACAAAGTAAATAGGCAGCAGAAGGTTATGTCCAGATCTTCAAGAAATCTGCTTGGGCAGGGAGTCTGAAAGCAGTCTGCATTGTATATTTGTGATATATGAATGTGGTTAGGTATCTGGAACCCTTCCTTGTCCTAAGCTTTTCCCAATGCAAACAATGAAAGAAAAGTTGCCTATGAAATGCTGTGCCCTGTAGCCTCCGGTCTGTTGCTTGTGACATTCCCTTGCTGTTTTTCAGTTTCAACTTTGTCAGTCCCTACTAGAATTTGTCCACCTCTGATGCCTACTGAAAACTTCCTACCCTGCCTACAGGCAAGACTAGCCAGTGTGAAAGTATACTTAATATTTCTGAAGGATTTAAAATGTTATCTTACTTGGGATTGCATCTGTAATATATAACCCTTTCTGTTACAATCTATTTCAGGGCTATATTACTTTTCATTTTCCCTCAAACAAGCCCAGATGGCCATTTCCTTGTCTGATATTCACCACAGTCTAGTGGTTGCCACCTCAATAAAGTGCAAAAATACTCATATTGGTTAAAGTGCTCATTCTGTTCAGGGTCTTGTGGTCTGTCACTTTAGCTGAATTTGTGAGCATTTGTTCACATTCTCTTGAATCACAGTGTTACTTAAATAACATCTGTAATTTCACAAAGTCTTTTCTACTACCTTCAAAAATCACTGCGATTTAAAATGCTAACATGAGGGTCAGCTTTATTCTTGAATAACGCCTCTCTAATCACTGAAACAACCCCAGGGATGAATTTAGGTCAAGGTCTTTTCTTCACACCATTTTCTCTAATAGCTCTATTACTTCTGTGTACTAATGATATTAGAAATATCTCATAATTAATGGTTTCTGAAATAACCATAGTTCTTTCACAGAAGAGATGTCTTGGAACTCTACCTTTACTAACACATTATGTGGCTAACTAGCCATTTCTTTTAGTTGTCTGACAAATTAATGAAATCACTTACTGCTATGCTTTTCTGAAACTCCTAAAAGATAATGGACATAAAATGGACAAGATGTTTGATTTCATTTAACTTCTACTTTATTGCTTACTTCATAAGAAAATATAAATAAGAAGCCAATCTCAGAGCTATCATATTTTTCATAAGTCAGTCAGCCAGCCACAAGTTGCTGATGTGGGTCCAATTCTCCACAGTGCTTTGCATAAACATTTTAACAAGTGGTGTGTGTGAGCCAAACAAGCATTACAAAGACCAGGCAAAGTAAATGACACTGTCAGGAATTTGAAACAGTCAGAATGTCTTGAGCACAAATAATAGGTTATTTTCTTTATATGAGAGAAATGAGTAGACACAGATGCACACTACATATATACTTAACAATATATGTAGTTCTTGCCAAGTATAATCTTGAGCAGTGTCATACTGAACAATGAAATCAACACAGCCTAGGTACTGGGGTTAAAACCTGAGCTTGGAAATTTAATAAATTCACAGACCATTTAAGTAATTTAGCTGGGAAGAAATGTTGAAACCTAAACCCAGTTAACACTCATGGTATTTTGAGCTTTACCACCAGTTACAATGAAGCAGCTTCTTTCCACAGAGGAATACTGTCATTGGTATTTTGATTAGATATTTACAACGAGATGGATGCATCTATATGGGCTCTCTCCTGCAAGGTTCAGTAGGAGCTGGCAATCAGCTTTGGTCTGCTGTTTCTCTTTCTGCCCTTGTTTCAATGTTCTACTTGACTTGCAATCTCTCTTGATGGACCCTGCTTTTATTCAGGCTGACTAAGCCTCCTTTAGTGAATCTGTTCCTTGTAGAGCTACTTCTTGTAAATATCTGTTAATTATTCAGGGATTTTGAAACCTTTTGGCTAGCCTATGCATTAGGAAATCCACTTGCTAAAGTGGTCTACAATGTTTTTTTATTCCAAAACAATATTCAGGCAAAAAGCACTAGCCTTGAAGAAGCCTTTTTTAACAAAGAAAAAATAAATTAAGGTTAGTTAGTTAAAAGTCTTCAAATTCAAAATTTGCAGTTGTTCTTCTTTTGGGAATCTAAGGTTTTTAAAATTAAACTCTTGACTTTTTAATTGGTTTTGGATTTTGGTTGCTTGGTTTTTTGTGATTTAACTAATTTAAATAAAGGATGAATATAACATAAAATATTATATAATATCGCTGCTAATTATACTCAGGGGAAATACTGATGTAAAGCATCCCTTATCTAAAAAACTCCAACCAACCAACTAACTGAAAAAAATGATGGATGTAGAGAGGAGATGAACAGATTTTCTGTCTGAAACTTCTTGTCAAGAGAAAAATAATCTTTTATCATCACCTCTATTGAATATTAATGCTATGTTACAGCAGTAACATTTTGTATTACTTGAATTGCTTGAAGCCCTGAGTTGGTGAGGTAGCAGCTTCAAAGGTTTTAAAATCCAGAAAGAGTTGCACGAAAGGATTATAAGAAAGGTTATTGACTCCAGAGAAAAAATAGTGAATGACATCTGTTTTGAGGAGCATTGTGCATTAGGATAAAACAGAGAATAGATTATTATTTTACATTTTCCAGTCCATATGCTGAAATCAGTATTTCAGCACACAATCTAAAGAATCTGCAGACATCAAACACAAGAGGGTTTGGTGCTGTCCCCTGATGGTGGCAGTACAAACTGAAATAAATAAGATTTGTGAAATACCTGATCTTTGGTAAGAGAAGCAAAGACAAACATGGAATTCTCTGTTTTCCAACATAGCAGAGAAGTAATCTCACAATAAAAGATATTGGTATCAAATTGACAGGAAACTTTTCTTTCGGATGTTACCTGAGGCATTTTGTGGAAACAAGACATACCAGTATGGAAAAAAGGCAAAAAAGACATTGAAGAAAGAACAAGGGATTTTTGATAAGAAGAGCCATAGGTAAGGGTGATGAGAAAGGTTTGTGCCATTTATTGGTCTTGGACAAAAATTCTCAGAAGTTGCTTTCTAATATATTATAAACTAGATGAAGTATAGAAAATAAGTTTCTATTAGTGAATATTTCTACTTCCTCAGTGTTGCAGCTGAGAAACTCTAGATTCCAGAAGTAGAAAATCTGGAGAAATTCTAACAGGAACAAATTCAACTTTCCTTCCTTTCAACTTCCTTTCTAACCTCTTTGATCTGTAATACAGCATTACCATTGCTCATAACATGCAGTAAGCTCTGTACAGAGTTTGCAAGGCCTTGGGACAAAAGCTGTCAGGTGCGCTCTGCCTGAGCTTTTCTTGACATGCCTGTACCTTTGATCTAGTCCTAAGAGGTTTTTTTTTCTAATTGGCCAGGTGTCTAAGGTGAATTTGGTTTAGTTCTGTTTATCTTTGTATGGTATCACTTCTAACATAATAAAGTGGTGTGGAGACAGCAGAAGATTTGTTAAAATAGCAGAAGCTTTGAGAAGTGAGGCCACATGAAACAGCACGAAGTGCGGGCATGGGATGGTAAGAATTGGGGAATAGGTTTGTCACAGGAGACCCCATGCTTATAAACAACTCACCAATGGTCAGCTGAAGAAACCCATACCTGAACAGGGACAAAAATGGTTTTACAGGAAATAAAGAAAACAAAGAAATTGTATAGTGTCCAATATAGAAGTTACTACACATAGTAAATTTGGATGCAACATATAGCTGCAGATTGAAGAACAAAGGTGTACAAGTATGTTGCCAAATGTATAAAAATTAACCCAAATAAATCGTAAAGTGAGGGGAAAGGAGAAACTATCAACAACATATGCCTCTTGATGAAACACACCAGAGTTCCAGAGGCTGACATCTCATCACTATGCCCTTTCCAGTATTATGGATCTACCAATTCTCCAGCCCAGTGGAGTAGTGGAAGAGTGAGCACAGCATCAGAAAAGGGGTAAAATTAAACGTATTTCAATTTTAACTGCATTGTTACTATTAATACAATTCTTTTCTATATAGAATTATTCTTATTATGTATCATATATTTTTCTGTAACAACTAAATCTAGATTAATGATTATGGAAGTAGATTTCATGTATACTAACAACAGACTGTATGCTTTGTATTGAATGGTCTTCCTTCTGCCTAATGTCTTAAATATAAAAGACTATAGGGAACTATATTACCTCTAGTCTATAGGTCCATCTAGCCCAGCTCCCTTTGTCTAACTTCAGCCATATAGGGGAAGTGGTAGGTATTTTTAAGAATGTTCTGCTCAGTGTTAGAACTAATTACAAGATTTGCTTATTGGGGAGAATTCTGACCTTACTCTAATAATTTTCAAAGCTTTCTGAATTTTAGTTCTGATTTCTGGTTGTAAATGCTGAGAACAAAACTCTCAAACTTGGCTGCCTGAAATTAGGTAACAACAGCAATAATTAAGCACTTTGCACAATAAGCTTAAGAAAAAACAACTCATCTCTTGACTTTCTTCAGGCACATGTAATACCTCTCTCATATTTCTTCTCTGTTGAATTCATCCTTTTATTCCCACTCCTTCCCCCCCCCAAATTCTTCTATTCTGTATAGTTCCTCCTATTTGCCATGCATACATATATCCTAAAAATGTTTCTGTCTATTAGCTGTCATCTACCAAGTCAATTAAATTGTCATCTACAAAGTCAATTAAAAGGTTTTTTCCTCCGTTTCTGCTGGTTTTGACAGTTGCTACTGCAATTTCCTCTTCATGTTTCATCCCACTGTAAGGACCCAGACCTACAGGATTATCCCTGTGTCCTGCCTCACCTTTAGGCTTTGACTGCAGAACAGAATCTTTGTTCTTACCACTTAGTCACCCAGTCACCTCCAATTTCTCAAATTTGTAAGTTTGGTTGGTTGGTTGTTTTTTTTGTTGTCTGGTTGGGGTTTTTTCTTTCCTTTGCTTTCCTGATGACCCTACTTTATTCATTTATGTGCTGGGATATAATCTGTACAGAGAGAATCAGCACTGCTTCTTGGATTATCCTAGCTGCTTCCTCTTCAGTTCCTTTCTCTCTGTCTTCAAGCATTCCTTTTTCAGATAACATCTTTATAATCACTGATGCTCTCCAGGTGATCATAAAACCTTTTGTCAGGCTTCATTTCACATATGCTTTTATACTCTGACAGCTTGTCTTGTGCTGTCCTATGCTAGACAAACTCCCCCTGTAAACAAGCCCTGTCTTGCCATGACATTGTAAAAAAGCTGTCTAGATATAAAAATGTATGTTGGGAAAACATTAGTTCATACATTTGACTCTGCAGATTCTGTTTGTTTTTTCCTCAAGCCAGTAAAAACAGGGACAGGGTTATAGTCAGGCAAAATAGTGAGTTTCCCTTCTAAAATGTGACTGCTGCTGCTTGTGCTAAAAATCACATGTGTATAAGGGGAGATAAGCATCAACATTCTTTTTAAACTGACATTTCTCTTCATTTCCAGTGACACTTTCCTTCCTTTCCCCAACCCAACACCAAATATCAATGGTACAGTCAGACCCATGTTGTTTACTTGCTTAGATAGTAGCTTACACTATAAACAATAATATTCACCATAAGAGGTTTACACAATGCTATGAAATTCTACTTTCCTTCTGAAATATGCACATTTTCTTCATCCTGTTTCTCCTCAGCAGGATCTTTTTCATCCTTTCCCTGGGGATTCTTTGTAGAAATCTCAGAATTGTCAGTTTCACACATAAGATGACAAGGAGTCCACTCCCTTTAAAAGTATATGCTGTGTCTGAAGATAGACAGTCATCTGCTGTTTTTATCTTTTTGTTTCTATAGCAATGATCAAAAGACACATTGTTTGTGGAGTGACCACCGTATTTTTATGTTTAGGGAAAGTGAACCTTTAAGATGCTGCAGTAATGGCTTTCATGGCTCAAAATGAAAAGAGCAGCTTTGAACAGGAATGACAGTACACTGTTCTTGGAATAACAATACAAAAATGAAAGAGCTGCTCAAATGCACTACCTTTCAAAAGACCCTGGCTGGCTTTTCCATCTGAATAAATAACCCTAAATTACTGTGGACTACAGATTCACAACTGAAAAACAAGTTGTTCATGAAACATCTTAAAATGAAAGAAAAATAAACCCTCCACTTCTGTGGAAAGCTCAAAGGCTTTACGAGGTGATAAAGGAAGAACACAGAAAGGAATGCATACAAGTCCTAAGAGCAAGAAGGATTATCTTCTGGGATGTGCTCTTTAAACTGTGATAACATTTAAATTCTCAAAACAGGTGTGATGTTTGGTACCCTTTTTCACACAAAGCCTGGCCCTGGGTCACTGGCAGGCTCATGGTACTAGTAGATTTCAGCAAGTTCTACAGAACAGCATTGTTAAGGGGGAAAATAATGCTAAATTGTGCAGCTAACAAAGCTGACACATTTGAGAATGGAAATGGCATTATTTGCAAATAGATTTTTTTGCTTACCCTCCTTGTTCTGCAAACTGACATTCCATTACCAAGGATTTAAAAGTTTATACCAAAGAAAAGTATTGACCTTCAAGGTAATGCTATTAAAAATGTAATTTGATTCAAACTAATGGAATTGAAAAGAATCTCAGCATAAAGTGCAATACTGTCTTAATTAACAGAGCATTAATGTGCAGAAGCAGAAGGTCAGAGGTATTAATGTGCTTGCAGTAAGAGACTGACCAGAAGTCACAAATCCTTAAAATATTAAATGATTTTAAAACTCTGATTTTATGCAAAATTCAGACAATTTATGTACCAGTGTACTTCAGCAGACAGAAGCAAAAAACAGCCACTCCAAAACATGGCAAATCATCTAAATATGAATCATAATCTAGCCTGTCCTTTTTGACTTGTACTCTAACAATCACACTTATTTTTCCCCCTTTTATCAGGTTTTGACAGTGCAGTCAGCACTGTACTAAATGCAATATTAAGATTACCATTGGAAGAAGTAAGGCAAAGTATATTCTGTTAACAAATGCTGCCTTAACTAAACTGAGATTTTAAGAAAATATGTAATTTTATTTTTTTACTTTTTTAAAGGAAAATCAGAACTGAAAACAACAGCAGGGAGGCAAAAACATTCTTTTGCACTCTTTTGTAAAATAATATTTGCTTGAGGAAAATAAAAGATCTTCTTATGGAAACATTGTAAATTTTTGTCCCTGAAAATAACTTTTTCTCTTTTTTTTTTCTTTTTGACAGAGAATTTTCATTTTTCATTCTATTTTAATTAAAATTCATAGAGTTTAATCCCAGATTGAATAATTTATTCTTCTAGCTGTAATCCCTCCTATTTCTCTTTTATTTGGCTATTGCTGGAATTAACTAATAAATTAGTTTTAAACTAAACTTGGATTTTAGTCAAAATCTGTCTTCCTGGATGGCATAGTGATTTGATTTGACTACAAGAAGGGACAAAGTATGTATTAACTTCCTTCAGTTGTCTATAGTCCACTACAAAGGGTGTATACTGATGCTTAATTTTAAATTTAAACTTGTCTGTCTTTCAGTTCTAGCAATTCAGATTTATTATATTGTTTTCCATTGTAGTATTTTCAGTCCACAAGAATAGTTAAGCATTAAGCATATCATTATATCTTTATGATGAACTAAAGCAGGTTCAGTTCTTTTAGATAGCTGCTTCAGGGATTTTTGTTTAGTCCTCAAACCCTGTTACTCCTAAACTACTAAATATTTAAGAAAGTCGCTCAAGTTCTCCTGGCCTCAGCTGCATATTAAACTTATTCTATGTATTGGAAGTATGTAATGTTATAGCTGCAAATATCATTTTTGTCATCTTTGTGTCACCACAAGGCCAGAAGCAGTTGAGCTCTGGAGCTCTTTTCATGCCTATGTCCTAGCTTGTCTCAGACTTTAAGAATAATAATAAGCAGCATTTACTACCCAGATTTCTGTACAAGAGCCATAAAAACAGAGGGGTTGGTTATGTAAAGCAATTGCTTTCTGTTCATTTTCAACTTTTAAGACAAGCAAGTAGTATAATGTCCTATAATGCATTTCTTTATAGCTCAGTTCAGAAGAGTCCAAAATCTGTCATGTGGCAACAGGTGCAAAATCCCTTTTAACATAAGCAAGAACTGTACATAACATTCCATCAAATTTGTATTTAAGTCATGTCCTTGCACTTATTTTTTAAAGTTCCAAAGATTAGATTAGCCTTCTGTTGTCACAAAAGTATACTGGGTGGTTATGTTGAATTATTTGTCCATGAGAACCTTTAAAATCTATACAGACTCATTGGTGTAGAATATATTTTTTTCTGTGCACAGGATGCATTATTGCTGCATGCAATCAACATTTGACTGTACTAACAATCATTCTTTTTGTTTCACTGATAGCTTTCTAATTTACAAAGTGAAGGATGAACTGCCACCTTGGTATTAACAGAAATGGAGAACCTCTCTGCATCATGTCATACTCCTGTTGGGCCACAAGATAGAGGAAACTGTCCTTTGAAATCACTCTTCTGCTTCCTGTGAATCTGTTTTTGCAAGGAATCATCCTGACCCATACTCTGGTTTAATTTTTGTGAGACGAATCTGGGTGTTCAATGTGTCAACAAGCAAGACTCAACCAAGAAGGCAAACTAGAAAAGTGTTCAGTTCCATGCTTTTTCTTCTCTAACACAAAAGGGAAGCTAACAGCAGAATCAGGACTCCAAATTACTGACAATTTGGTTTCCATTCTGCTGTGGCAGTTGCTGCAATTCTGGGGTTTTTTCATCTTTCAATTTGTGACCAAGCTACGATCGAATCCTAAATTGTTGGTAAAAATGTCTATTTATGAATGCACACCTTCAGTATCATTAAATTGCCAACAGATACTTTAGATTTCTGCTTGGAATTTCATGTGTATTATAGAAATAGTAAATTTATAGGAGATAAAAGCACTATTGGTGCATAAAGCTGTAATGACTCTAGTGAAATAAAAAAGTATCTGAGAGACATGGCTAATAATGGTGCTAAAAAGCAGAATCACTAAAAGTTACAAAAAAGATGCAAGCACTGTGATACTTATTGTGATATTTTTTCCTCAGAATTAAGAATATAAAGTAGAATCTTCTTTAGACACCAAAGACCTTCTATACATCCATTTCACTATTCAGCTCTGCAGAAAATATGGGTATATTTTACTCTGCAAACAATATGTGATTAGCCGACTCATCAGTTAATAAGTCTTGTCAGTATCCAAAATGACAGTCAGTCAAAGGGGAGTATCTATGGGGCAAAGGGGAAGTCCCTATGGGGCAAAGGGGAAGTGAGGGCAGGAGACAGAATATGCAACTAAATCATTATTCTAAGGATGTCTCTCTCACAATATTTAGCACTAAATTCTTTTTCTATAGCATGTTATTTTTTAAAGAAAATTTTCAGGGGAATTGAAATGCCCCCTTGCTTCCTGCTAAATGAAGATACTGATTTAGTGAGGCTTTCCTTATTTAATTATAATCTCCCTTTTTCTCCTTCACCTGTTCCTTGTGAGATTTATTAGAATTCACGAGTGACTGATATTACAAAATCACAGAATCACAGAATGTTAGGAGTTGGAAGGGACCTTGAAAGATCATCTAGTCCAACCCCCCTCCCACAGCAGGATTCCCTAGACCAGGTCAGACAGAAGCGCATGCAGATGGGTTTTGAATATGTCCTTAGAAGGAGACTCCACAACCTCTCTGGGCAGTCTGTTCCTGAACAATTGATGCATTCTACAGAATAGGCTTCTGGTGTTTCATGTCCCAGGCTTAAAGAAGTTACTAAACCTTCATGTACACTAGACAACCTGCAAATTAAAGAATTGACCAAAATCAAGTTCCCTGACACTGCAGTTAAAACTTCATTATTTTGATATCTGTAGATTGTTCTGTTAAGCTAATCTTTCTTTTGCTTACAAATGGCATGGCTAATACATGTAATAAATAATTTTTTTCCCTTTTATTACTTAAAACCCTCTAGAATATTTTTAAAAATGTGTAATTATATGGAAGACTAATGTACAATGGCTCAGTTTTGCATCAAAGTATATTTTCAAAAGACACTAGACCAGTATCTATAACTGGGACCAATTTGATATTGTTTGGCTTCTTCTATACACTGGAAATTTGTACACCAAACTGAGACTGAAATGAAATGGTCTGAGTGGACTTTTACTATTATTCACTTCTTTTAGGCATCTCAGGTGGGAATCAATTTGTCTAACTTTAGTTTTCTACAACACAGACTGTATCAAGCTAGGCTCAGTGAAGAGGAAAAAACACATTTAGGGGACACATCATCTGTTTTAGACATTAGGATGAAATGAATAATACACAGAAAGTGCTTCTTTTTCTCCAGAGATCACAATGGGGAGAGAACTTCAATGTAGACACTTACATTGTAGACATAAGCATTTGGTTAGGTGAATTCCAATCTTAGTTCTCTACAAGGAAAGGTAAGATAACAGCAAATCCTTCCTCTCATTTCAGTAATGAGCATTTATGAAGCACTATATCATTAAGGAATTAGTCTTTTAGCAAAAGCAAAACAAGACATAGCTTTCCATGTAAATCGAGCTTCAGTAAAAAGATTGGTTTACTGCTTTTGCATGAATATATTGAAAAGTGACCATGAGCAGATACCACACTGTACAGTAAGGATCTTGCTTTAGCTGGATTACAGGAAAACAGTGTTACACATGAAGTTATTTTTAAAGGGGGCTTCTCTGGACGTGATTTTTTCTATAAAGAATAGCACAAGAGACTTTTGGACACATAGCCATCTGGTACAGGTGAGAAGACGATCTTTTTTCATCACTGGCATGGAATCCCAGGTCACTGTCAATATTATTTAGCTTCCTGAGTGTTTCTGTGCTGAAAATGGCAAAGCATTGCATTCCTCTCTCCACTTCTCTGATTTACTATTTGTTTGACTATAGACGCTACTACATACAATGTTAGCATAAGGATTACATGAGATCAGATTCTTCATATTCTGTGTTCTGGGTCATATTGTTCAATGACCTATTCAGTCTGCTCAGATATTCGCAGTCCAGGTCAGAAATCAAGCATTCTGAGTTTCTTAGGTGTTCCTTGTCTGGCCATGGCTTCATTTAAGAGCACTTAGTGGCTCTTGGTTCATTGCAGAGAGTACTTGGAGATATTTGCACCTGTTCTTGATGCTGTATCTCTAGAACAGAATTGGCAGCTGTATTATTTCCAAAATCCAAATGTAATCTTCACATGGGTTCAAAAAAAATGACAGTAGAAATCTTTTAAGGTCATTACCTTAAAAAAATTCTGGTTTTTAAAAGTTCCTGAACACCAACTTTCTGGAAGAGTATTCTGGGGAAGTAGCAGTACATGGTTGCTCTATTATTATAATTTGACTCTGGTATTGTCTTCTGTCAAAACTAAGGTAAAGGGGAGGGGGAATCCTGGGTGACTAAACCTTAGGCAATGCATGGTAGCTCAGAGGGCTTTACATGCCAACAGTCTCACATACTCCCTCTCTACTGGGACTGCACAAATGCAGATTAGGGCTACTTGTGTTGACTGTGTGCTGTATAAAAGGAATATCTCAGGGACATGCATAAAAGGAATTTCTCAGGGAGTTCTCCTGTGTCCTGCCTTATTCATATCAGAGGCATGTCAACAGAGCACCAGTATTTGGCTTTGTTATTTTTAAAATGCCTATAAATAAATGTATATACTGCCATTTTTTGTTGTAACCTGGTAACTGTGGACCTCAATCTCAAAAGCTTAGTCAAATTTTAGAACATCTATGTTTCTACCTATTGCAACTTATGCTGCCAAGTCACAGTGTTTAAGGAAGAGTTCTGAGTTAATTAAAAGTGATGGGGACAGAAGATTTTTTTTTCTCTGATAATGTCATTCTCTCTTTCAGATAACCAAACTCTAAATTCTTGACCATATTATCCAACCTTCTACAATCTGTCACTCAGCTTGAAAGAAATGTCATTTTGTCCTAACAATCACTCAAGATTCTTAGACATATGGTGTTGCCTTCTGTAATTACATTTGATCTTGATAAAGTCAAATCATTAAAGCTTTTATTTCACCACCACCACCACTAAATAGTACTCCCAAAGAAGTATAATTATTTGTTGGAAAGGTACACTGGCATTGTGAAGTTATCAAAGACTTAAATACTTGAGACAAAATGGTGTCAGATAGAGTTGGTTAGATTTTCACCTTACTCTTCTGACTTAAAACAAGCTTTACTCTTTTTTCTGTTTCTTCACTAGACTACAGTACAAACCACTGGCCTTACAAATGTGTGCGTTTGGTTTAGAACTACATGGTTGGGGTTTTTTCCCTCATAAATGGGGCTAGACTATAGTGTTGCCTTTGCCTTTAGAATGAAGTCTGTGATTGATATCTCTCCTTCCTGATACAAGGAATTTTGACTTGACTTGGATCACCCATACATGGTAGATTTCATTTCCAACTACAAATGTTCTTACCTACTCTAAGAAATCCTGCTGTGGCAGAGGGGTTGGACTAGATGATCTTTCGAGGTCCCTTCCAACCCCTAACATTCTGTGATTCTTTATAAACTACCTGTGAAATCCCATGTGTAGATGATTTCAAAATGAGTAACAGAGCAGGGCTTTTAAAACAAAACCATGTATTGCTGATATGTCCTGGCAATAAACGCAAATACTGTGGGATCACTTATTCTGACTTAACATACTACCCATTTAAATCATTAGGTAGAACTATTGTGACAGAAGAATTAATAGCTTTTGAAGGTTTTATTAATTAGTTCAAATTACACCCCAGTACAGGATTCTTCTAGCTGTTTGATTTCACATCACAACTTGCAGTATATGTATACATATTAAAACAAAAAAAAAACACACAAAAAGAGCCCCAAAACCAAACAAAAATTAAACTAAGCTGAACCAAAAAAACAACACCCAAACCCAACCCCAAAAAACTGTCCTCAATTAATCTTGAAATTCTTCTATGAGTTGACCTAAATTACAAAGTCGTCTACTTGCTATATGGTTATGATATCCCTTTTGGCTTTAACAATGCAATTGTTAACCTCAGTAGTGAAGTTTATGTACAGAAAAGCAGCAGCTGGGCCATAATTTAAGGACGTGTTTCCATAATAGTTCAGAATGACCTCAAACTTTACATTATTGGTGAATGTTAAATCCATTCATTGGTTATCCTAAATTTATAGCAATAATTTCATAAAACAACATTCTACAATTTTTTACTGAAAATAAAGGATGTAAAAAAAGCTGCAGAGATTGTCCTGTATATGCTTAATAGTCAGTTTATCATATGATATCATTATATTATATGACTTTTCACTCAAGAAATTTCAACTTTGAACAGCAGACAATAGATTATGTAATTAAACTGAATGCAGTGAAAGTTTTGATGGAAAGATAGGTCAGAGTTTCTGAAGAAATGCTATAGTGTCCCTCAGTTTTTTGGAGGAGCTAAGAATCTGTACTTTGTTTTAATCATTCTACCTGGCATCAGTTCATGGTGTTAAATTGTTTCATAAGAAATGTGTAGTCATGTACACAGAGTCCTTGTAAAAGCAAATTGCCTCCATGTTGTTACTGAATTGTCTCTGTTTTGAGCTTGATATCTCTAATAGAGAGAAAAAAAAAAAGTAGGATTTAAACAAAAATCCAAACATGCCATTCTTTTTTTTTTTTTCTCATAGAGATATACATGGCCTTTGCAGTGTGCTACCATCTAACAGTATAAATTGTTATAGGAAAGTTTGATTTGTTTTACAAAGACAGTATCTCCAAATAGGTGTCTGTGTCTTCAGTAGATTCCATTCATCATATCACATCTGCATGTTCACTGAAAGCGTTTTGTACTACTGGTCTGAAACTTTTCCATGTTGCCACTTGTCAGTATGAAAGAGTTACTTAGCATCACAAAAAATCCTGAGCTATTGTGCAGAAAAAATAGTAAGGAGGCTACTATCTGTCTTTCTGAAGCCAAAGGACAGATTCTGCTAAAGCCAGTTCTTTCCTTGAAATGAGGCCAGGGATATCATGAAAATGCATAATTTTAGATTTGCACAAAAACCTTGTTTCAGGGTGAGAGGTTACAGGAGACATCTTGGTCTGGTATCTTGAAAATTCAGCCTTGGGAAGATAGATGGGAAGTCCCAGCTGGAAGGCTGAACAAAGCCACCAAACAGGGGATTGGCAGCCAGGCATGAGAGCCAGCAGTGATTGCTGTGATGCCAGGACAGCAGTGTATGGAGCTTGCCAAAGAGGGAGTCATAGCTTCTCATAGAAGACCTTCCCAGTTTGGCATCTCTGGCCTGTACTCTCTGTTCAGAAGGGGAAAACGAACACTGTTTTATATTGTACTGGAGTTTTGTGTGACTCATTCTTTTAAATCTATTGGGGAAATACCTTGTGGAAGGGTCAGGGAGCCAGTTGATGCTCTGCTAGTCAGGTAGAGAATAGCTCCTGAGATGAATTGTCAGTGAAACTTGGCTGCATCTCAAAACCTCTGGGAAAAGCAGATTCAGGCAGCAAAAAAAAAGGACTGAGAACTGTGAAGGATTTAAGGGAGCAGTGGCTCTATTGTCATGTAATGCTGAATTGCCAGAATGAAACTTGATTTTCATCATATCTTACAATGTACTGATTGTATGGAATCTATCAGTGCAACAATAAGTTATGCCTTCACCGTGATTATAGCACATCTTGTATAAGTGACTAAATGAGAAGCTAAAATTGCCCTGGCATAGGGATTTATATGACAATAGATATTTTTGCATAATGCTATGGTGATTCTTCAGCTTTCCCTGACATCCACATCTTTAGAACACCCTATCAAAGGACTCTGAATTAATACTGCCACTAGAGCAGGATAGCACTGACAAGATGGGAATAAAAGAGATGCAAAAATAGACAACCCCTTAGCTCCTCAAAGGAGTTAAAAAGGAAAAAGGAGAAACAGCTTAGTGCCATTAAAAATTAGGATTTTTTATGTAAAAGAGATGTGTAGAAAGGAGAAAGGTGAGAGGTGAAGTTTGGGTTTTGAGTTTTTGAGTAATCACAGACACACCTCCTCATAGGAATACATTTGCTTTTCTTGTTACTGTTTGTTTTCAAACCAGTAAGGCATTAAAACACTCAAAATTCATGAGATTAAAGGCAATCCTTCTCCAAAGAGTTTCCATTAGAAAAGGCAGATTTCATCTCTGCTCCATATAGATGGAAAGTCAGATATCAAAATTCGGGCATGTTTATCACCTTCCCTGGCCTATACCTAAACTCCGCACTATTGAGTTATTAGTGCTGTAGTGCATATTTAAAGGTAATTAAGGAGAGGAGAAATGTGTCAGGATTATTAATGCAGCATCTTGCAATACAGGTATGCTTGCGGCTATTGAGGATGGCTGCCAAGCCAAAACTATCAATGATCTCTGAATGAAAATGAGTTTGATTACACCCTTTTCTCACTCTTTCTATGTAAAAAGGATGTGACAATTCTGGATGAACACTAGTGTTTGAGATGTACTAAGAGAAAAGAGAAAAGAGAGGGAAGGGAAGGCTTGTTCTTATAGCATGTGGTTAGAGCAATTGTGTGGGATGATGAAACACTATATTTGACTTCATATTCCCCATGAGAAGATTTGAGCATTCCTATGATTGGTAGCTACATCCAGCAGAAAATTGTTTCATGTATTTAACTGTTTCAAGTGTGTAGATATAAGTGTCTTGTGCCATTGCAGATGTCTGAAAGATACCTCATGATATCTATACAGGTGGCTGATAGATAGAAGGTAGGAATATAAGGGACACACTATTTTCTAAAATGGAAGGTAGTCCTGGAGTAAGTCTTGTGGTGTCCTGTGTCTGGAGAGCATGTACCAGCTGGCAGCTGTAATGTTGCAATAGGCACCTTTCCATCTGGAGCTTTGCAGTTTTAAAATAATTAAATATTCATTGATCTAGAAAGTAAGAAACAGAGAAACGTCGAGATGAATGATTAGGAGATTCACCTGAGAGGCAGGATTCCTGGTTTTCATGTGCTGCTGGTTGTGCATTTACCAGAAAGGAGGTATTAAAAAGAGGGAAAGACAAGTAACACAGTCTCTGCTCTCCTCAGGAAAGATGAATGAGCTCCAAGTGTGCTGGTGGATGGTCACAGATGTGGTGTGACAGCTATTGTCCTCTTCCCAAACCAAAATTAGCCAGCAAATTGATCTTGCATTTACTGATGGTTAAAGACCTGATCAAACTGTAACAAACCTGGTTTTCACAAAAATAAAGCACTAGCTCTACTAATGAATCCTTTTAATATTCTGTCTTGGGGTGTTAAAAGTGAGAAAGTAAACAAAGGTAGGACTAAAGGCATGTGGCTATGGAAAAGAGAAAATAGTGGAGTATGTGAAACGTATCAGATTTTCTTTTTAGGATAAGTATATATATTATTATTTTTCTTCCAACTCCCTCTTTTGTAGTACTGGAAGTGAGATAATCATACATACTTTTGAGTTTAGCCACATATGCTATAGAAGACAGACCTTGCTTTCAGCTTTTGCAGATGAACAGAGACACTTCTCAGATCTCTTTCTTTGACTTTGCACTGAAATGAGAAGTATGTGGGTACAACAAACACAAGCTGCAGCCATATAGCTAGCAGCAGTCTCTTGAGCATAGCAGATCAACTACTTCAAAGCCTCATACCATGTCTCTCCTCCCAAAAGTTGGCTATTGACAACTGTAATAGCTGGCAGGGTCTGACTGTTCAGAATCATCGGCACCTCACCAAGAAATGGAATGTCTGTTTAGAGTGGATTTCAATGTATTGTAAATGAAGCAGAATATATCATACTTTAAAGTCAGTGATACTGTCTGCTCTGCAGAGAGGCTAGATGAGGCAAGAAGGACTTACACAATCACTGAAATGGTAAACATTCACTGCTAATAAGAAAAGAAGCCCAGCAGAGATGAAATGTGAGATTAGCCAGACAGCAATTATCCCAGTAATAATATGGTACGTTTCTTCTTTACTACTCTTTTGTGGATTACAAACGGTTTCTAAAACAGAGTTGGATAAGCCTGAGAATACTGTGCTTATACTCAGTTTAGGAGCCAGCAGGAATATCAACAAAGACTTAAGTGATCAGCCTTACAGACAGGAAACAATAACAACAAACTATTAAAGATTAAGAAGGAGGAAATAAAACCTGAAAAAGATCATGCTGGATTTTCCCTGTCGAGCTCACCAGATCCTACATTTCTATGTCCACTCTTAAATTACCTAACAGACTGCTTCTCCTCCATCGCTCTTAACTGTAGCAATAGAATTACTCAAGAAAAAGAGAAAACTGATGGCCCATCTCCTCCAACAGACTATTCATTAGACAGAAAATTTCAAGGGGAAGATAAAAAGGATGCCATTATTTTTTTCTGTGTATGTGATCTTCACCTAAAGTCTTTTATTTGTCCCTGAGACTTTGGTTAATGTTGGAGCAAAGGGCTATCCAGCACAGACTGTGGTGACTGTCTTCCCCTCACCTTTTCTTTTGTTTTGTCCTCAGAGTGCTTCCATGGTCACTATAATCCAGGCACCACGTCAATTTATTTTTGTCCCATGTGTCCTTACCAGTGAAGAACTAGTTCCTTTCTCATTTAGTTTTTCTCTTCTCAAAGAACTATTTACCTTCCCTCCAGACTGGAAAAGGAAAAGAATATTTGGTTTAGCAAATTCAAATACCAGTATCAACCAGTGAAAAAGTTTTGACCTAAAAAGTCATTATCTTGCCCTACAAAATGCACCTCTTTTTTCTGAAGAAAATTATGAATCTAAGCAATAGATTATTATAATTATTATTATTCTATTTTTGCCTGTAAGCTTTGGAGTTCAGTGGAATTTTGAGGGGGTTTGCACTTGGCTGCAAATATTTTGACAATTTTCTGGTATAATACTTGGTAAAAATTACAGCACCTAAATTTGTAATCAATGAAAAGTGCTGAAAACACACAACAAAATGTGCAAAAGTCAACAGATGCAGAATACAGATGGAGAGCAATTGGTGCACTGCCTCACACCTTGTACCTATAATTGAGAAGCTATTTTGTCTTTATTTCCTTCTTTTCCTCTTAACAAGATGGTTCTTCCAGTTTTTAAATCATGTCTAACAAAACAGATAACAAGGTCCTTTGCAGATGAATGCTCAGCTGCCTCTCCAAGGCTCAGTGTGGGGAGCTGATACCTGCACCCCTTTGTGCTGCCATAGGGTGCCCCACCAAGGCCAAGGCACTGCTGTAGTTGTGTCAGTTCCTCCTTTACTACATTTCACTGTTTGGTAAATCAGCATCATCTACTGCAATTTCCAGTTTTGTATTAACATACTGGCCTACAAGGAACAGTGACTGAGGACTCCAAGACTTAGATTAGTGAGATTACCACCCATGGAGCTTAAACTCAAGAGACATGTCTCTCTCCTCTTACATAAATATATGTGATTAATGTTTTCAGCCCTTTAGGGAGCTTGTTTCTTTCCACTCTGATACAGAGTAAAAATTGGCTAATTTGTCAGTATTTATTAAATCCACTATGTGGCACTTGGCTGGAAAGATTAAAAGGAATAAGGGGCTGACTGAAGGCTCTGAGTTTCTTCCCAGAAGACAGAATAATAATCTGCTCACAGTTACAAAATCTTTCTCAGAAATATTTGTAAAACCATGAGTGTCAGATTGTCTTAAATACTGGATCCTACCTGCATGAGAGTTACCTCCAGACTCTTAACATTGGTTATAAAAATGTTTGCCTTTTGCTTTCAAAGTACTAACAATATTCATAACATAAAAAACAGCCTCAGAGTCCTTTAATTCCCCTATTAAAGGAATTCTGCACATTTTGGAAGTTAAAACTATGGGAGAAGAAGCATTTCACAATGGTATGTAAGCTAAAAACAACAACAACAACAAAAACCCACCAACCAAAACAATATTGAGGAAGGCACTGAAGAACATTCAAAAGGACAAAGCCTGTCACACTCATATGAGCATTTGGGATCCAAGTTTCTATATTCTGCAGCCAGATCACTCCAGTCTTGGCTGTTTGTTTTCCTTTCAAACTGATGTTCAGTGAATTATTAAATGTAGAATGATTTCAGGTGTTCTCTGACTGCTGCTGCATTCCTTTCCATCCTGATAGACAGCCTCACAAGTTCCAAAATTTTGTTTTCTGTCACCCAAAAGCAGTGATTCTAGAGAAAAAAATAGAAATGATGCTCATAAAGTAATCTCTGAAATCTAATTACGAGTGTCAGTTATAATAAAAATGTCTCCATTACTGCCCAAAACCAGAATGGGGAAGAAGCTTTTATGCAATTGAATTATATTCACTTAAGAAGCTACAAATGAAAGCAGCAACTAATTAGCTTAGTGATGATACTGTAATGTATTACTGTGCTATCCCATAATTTAGACAGCTTTGAGTTTTTAAAAGATATTGGATGGTTGCTGTTTTGTTGGGCGTTTTTTTTGTAGATTAGAAGTCAATGAGATGACCACTAACTTACTGAAAACAGCATTTTGCCAATGCTGATGCTTTTGAAAATCTCATCTTTAAAGCACTGTGGAAGTAATTGGGTAAACATCTAGGCATGGACTGGAGAAAGGAAACCAAATTGCTTTTTAACACCACCTAATGGGATGTAATGGACTAGATTTAATTAGAATCTCTAAGGAATTGCTGATGGGAACAAAAGAGACCATTTGTCTTTTAAGAAAGCAGGTATTTACAGAAAAATAAATGTAAAAATATCAAACTTAAAATAACATCTTTAACTCTTCAGCAGAGACCTCCAAGTACTTAAGAAACCCTGAACTTCTACCAGAAAATATTTGTGCAAGATCATTTTCCTGCCACCAACCAGTACAGAACAGGGATGAAACTTATGATTTATTAGACATAAGGACACAACTCTCTATTTTCAGATAGTAAAGCTGTTATTATCATCAACAGCAATACTGCAATGCCTGGAAATATGGTCAGAATGCATACATTTGCCTTGCACTTGGAATTGTAGCCTTCTTGAAAGATTTCATAAATTCTGGATATTCATTTTTTTTGGAAGAACCTTATGGTCTTCTAGTGGTGCAAATTTTTCTATGGTTTGGACCAAAGCAAAATGGGACCTCCAAAATCACATTACCTTCCTTTTGTAATGAGAATGATAGCTTTTAAATTTTTTTATTGGTTTCTTTGTTTGTTTGGATGGTTTTGTACAATGATTAGAGACAATAAATGTTTTATTTCAGCTCTTTTGATTTTCTCTAAATTCATTACCAACAAGAGCACAAGATGATATACAAACCAAAAAATTCCTTTGAGAAAATGTTATGCTATGCCATTTATCAAATCAAGTACTTTTAGTTTTCATCAACCTTAGAAAAAACATTCTGAGTTTAGGGCAAAATACATCTATCCTAGTCTGGATATACCATTTTTTTGTAAGATAGTTTTCAACCAGTATCAGTAGTAAAGCTAACCTAGCAGCCTTTGCCTTGAAAAGAAAACAAACTCTATTTTACCTTGCCTAATTTATACTTTACAAATATGATTTCTCTTGTTGAAAAGTAGACATATTTAACTAAACCAGCAAATAACCAGAGCAACAAGAAACATGTTAACTGTGTCCTTCTAGTCCTCTCACTACCCTCCTAGCCACTCAGCCCTACTTGTCCTTGGCAGCTCTGTGGTTGCCAAGCTTTAAGTCAAAGATATACAACGTACAGCCCCTTCCATCCCATGTCTTGCTCTAGCATGCCCTCAGTTTACTTTTCTTCTTTCTATTTACTGAGAATTTTACACTTCTTTACACTTTTGGAAATAATAAAAAAAGGAGCTGAAGATTCAATAATAAACGAGTGCTATAGCTCACTGCAATAGCTAGCTGCTCATTGCTTGTTCACTTCTTTATTTTTCCACTATAATTCATTTTACTTCCCACTGTAAATAAATGCCCAACTGAATGAAAAAAAAAGTGTTAAGATAGCAGCAAGGAAAGAGAGAGCCCAAAGAAAATGGAGTGAATCCTACTGGAATATGAGATATAATCTTTAACTTTTTCAATTTTGTGAGGTTAGAAGGCAAGAAGGTGAGTGTGTTAATGTGTTCTTGGACTTCCTATTTTAATACAACAACAAACACTATCTCTAATTTGTCTCTAATACTGCACAAACCTGACACAATCTATCATCATGTGTGTCTTTTCCAACCTCAGTGATTCTGTGCTTCTGTATTTATCATTACATACTCTCAGTGGATTGTAGACCTGCAAGGCTACAGAATTAGCAAAGTTCCATTCCAGAAAATGTTTCTAGAAGCAAGAAGAACACAGATTTTCTGCTTTGAGTTTTTAGCCAGAATTTAAGGATAAAAAGGACAGTCAGATGATCTAGTTTGAGCTCTGTCAAGAACTTTATAGCTCACCCAAGCTTGGTCTTCTAGAAGTGCCTGTCTGTCTCCTCTTATGAACGAAGCTGACTAGTTTAGGTTTGATCCCTGACTTCTGGATGACTTTGATCAGATGACTTCTGTCCTTCTAATCTCTACTACATCTTTCCCCTTTATATAACTGAAAGCGTATCAATAGCCTATCTTGCCAAAAATACATGCAAAGTGATCATTTTGAAATGTGTTCCTAGAAAGACTCATCCTCTTGCTCTAACACATGTTCTTGGTTTTCCAGAACGCTTCCTTTCAGATTGCTGGATTAAAATGTCATTAAAATGTCTGAATTTAACTTGTAGCTCAGACCATTTGAAAAATAAAAATATTATTTCTAGTTACCAGCCCAACAGCTCCTGGATTTATCTGGAAATGTACCAGAAACTATTGGATGTTTGTCATAGAGATCACAAATAAACAGCTTGAGCATCCTTGGATTAAAGTCAGCTTCCTGGGCACAGCGTTTACATTATGGATTCCAGTAGCCAAGGATCCCCGAGGCTGGCCAGTTCCTGGTTATTCATGACGGAAACCAGGATAACTGGAATCCCTGGCAATTCTGAACAATAAGCATGGCAGGGTCACCTCAAGGTCATGTCCCTTAGATGCCTACACCGTGTAGCTTATTAAGAAGGTGACAACATGGAGACAGTGTAGCACACTTATTGATTTTGTTTCCTTGAAAAAAGTAATTATTAAAACATCTAGATTTTTTCACATCCATGCAATAACATCTCTTGCTTTAATATTTCTATGGAGCTCCATTGATGGTAGCCTCATTACAACTTGCCTCCAATAGAACCAGAGCATTGCAGTGAAACATACAATTAATCTAGACAGAGACCTAACATATGACAGTAATATGTCTGTTGTCACACAATCTAGGTAGACAATTATCTCCTCTTTAGCTTCTGCAACGTAGAGAACAATTTTGCACTGGCAGAAAGTTGACCTGCATGCCTATACAGGTCTTTTCCAGCTTTTATCTACCAGTCTGTAGCTGTCTTTGCGGTAGCTTGTGGGTAGCTCTAAGATCTATTTAACATTTATGTGATTCTGTGATTCTGTGATGATTCATCTTTAGCCTTTCTTAATACCAAATTGCCAACAATCTGCACTTCACTGAATAATATACTTGATTCAGTTTTACTGAGTCACTGTGATGTAAGTGCCTGATAAAATCCTGTCTCTCCCTGCTAGGGTTTGACATTTCAGTTTTACTAGGGTTCACCCCATAAGAGGAAAGTAATTCAAAGAATGAATTCCTGAGTGCAGAGGGAGAAGTCCTAGAGGGGAAACCACTTGTCTGGCCGTGGCAAAACTACACATTATCTACACTACAGGTTCACTAGAGGAAGTAAAAGAATATTCACATCTTAAATTGCAATTTCATCTATGTTACATAGTGTAATGGTTGTTTTGAAGATTTCTTCCTGCCACTGGCCTGTCTCTACAGTAACATATTCCAAGAATGAAGGAGAGTTGAAATTTTAAAAGAAATGGTAATTTACATTTCCAGATGGGAGGACCTGAAATCCAGAGCAGGACTTTTCAACCTTTTTCAAATTAAACTGGCTCCCTAAAAGATTGCCAATGAAGATTAAGACCCCCTTACAAGTTTCTCAGATTTTTGTTGCTGTGAGTAGATATTAAACTGATTTTCCTCATTGTTTTTCATGGATATTTTAGAGTTAGTGTAGAGTTGGCCTTGTTGATCAGACCACACTCTGCAAGATCGTGGTATAGAGAGTATCAGCCTGTCATCTGAAATGGGAACTTCTGGATCCTACATACCTGAGTACAGTCACTTGCTTACAGCAGTGAAATAAATTCCCTAAAAAGAGCTGTTCTTGGCAAACAGATAATAGGAAAGGCTAGTGATGTATCACAAATATTAAGCCAATCCTACATCTCCTTAACACAGACACACTAAGCAGGCTTCCAGAGCAGTATAGTCCCTTTCAAACAGCACTCTGCTGAAGTTAATTAGCCTGGACATTTTTCTGCACAGCTAATTAGCCTTACTGAAGCACCATAGTTATACTTTTTCTTTGAAGCTAATGATACCTCTATGTTGTATGGATCTGGCATTTCTTACTGAGGATATTACCTTTTCAACAAATCATGACTCAAAGATATCTCAACTTTCCAGTAATGATGGTTCTACTCAAGGCACCTGTTTCTTTAGTACTATGCAGAATAAATAAAGGAAGACACAGTATGAAACCAAACATCTGAGTACTATAAAAAAAAAAAAAAAAGGATTACTTTTTCAGCATTCACTATGTATATCCTCATTTTTAGGACAAGTTTCATTCTAAGTCTTAATATTAAGAGGCTGTCCTGGAACATGGATAAACACCTACCTCTGTAACTGACTGAATAAATATGCATTGTTTAATATATGCTGTAGCTGTAGCTGTTGATTTTATTTATAGAAGGCTAATTCTTTTCTGAACTTCATCAATTCCTTTCACACAATGATTTGAAGTGGTCATGAATCCTGTGAGTTAAAGATAGCTCTTATGAAAGGAATTTTATTTGTGCATTTTGAATAACCTTTCATTTTTGTGCCTGCTTCATGCATTGTAAGAAAGGTTAAGTGGAATCTCATTTAACTATTTTTCCCCTGCTCTTCTTGTAGAGATATGTTTATTCCTCCAGTGTTTCTATCCCTTTTGATTTTAAAATTATACTTTTGATATTTTCTTCCTTATTTTTAACTTTAATGTGCTGTAGGATCATGTGAAAAACTTCAAGATGCTACATTCTGGTTGTGGAAAAAAAGCTTTGTAAATAGGACTTAGGTGTATTCTAAATAAAATCAAACCTCTCTCTCCTGTAATCACCTTAGCAAATTTTATAGTTTTTAATTCAGTCTCACAGCATTACTTCCTGGAATGGAGGGAGAATGGTGTTTCTGTCTATATAAAACAAACTTGATCTCTTCATGCCTCTGATATGAAGGAATTTCTTTGAGTTTCTCCACTCTTTGCTACGTCTCTCTGAACACATTCTATAACTGCTGCTTAGCCAGTGTTCTGAGAAAATGGCTAATGTGAAGATAGCATTGCATTGCACAGTTATCTTTGGGTTGTATCATTGTTTTATATATATATGTATATATATATACACATATATGTATATATACCATCTGTGTCTTGCCACCACTTTGTATTTCACCGAGATACTGCCTGAAAGTTTTATGAAAATGTATCCGGTCTCTGTTATAACAAGGAACAGAAGGTATTTTATGTAGTCCACCATGGAAGAGAATTAATGAACAGGGTCAGAGACTCATAAATGCATGGCCCTACTTGAAGGAACTCTTTGTGTCAACCATGTTCCGCCATCTAATCAACAACAAATATTGGTCAGCTGGTGAAACAGGACAAAAAGAGAGAGAAGGGTAGACAAAGCAGCATACCCTAAATGAAACTCTGGACCAAATCCTGTATAAAGCAACAGGAATCTCAGTATGAACTGTGACAGTCAGGTATGTCTAATAAATTAATCTGTATTACAAGAACAAAGTACCTCACGACCTTAACTATTCCTGGATATTCCTCCAAAGCAAGGGGAAACTGAGGTTACCTTTAACTTAGTGTGAGTAAAATGAGAGAAGTAATAGTTCTTTAAGAGAGCACTTCTACTTTTCAAATACTTTATGGTGCTCCTACAGAGCAGCCTCAGTGTGTCTTGCACCTCAGAAAAAGCATGGGAGAATGCTTCCAGTTTAGCCCTGGCTACCTTCACAGAAACTTTGCAAGTAAGTTTCTTCTGCAGTGATTAGAGGAGATTCACTTCTATAAAGTGGAATTTTAGGAAAATAATGTACTTGCCAAATCACTTAGATTATTCAACAGAATAATATATTAAACATATGCTAATGAATTTCTGAAAAACCCAGTTCAACAGTTTCCGTATATGACCTAGTCATACTTTAGATGGATAAGAGTTTGTTACAAAAAGATTTTTTTTAAATGCATAATACTCCATAAAAGTATATTTTCCCACCCCCCAGTCTCTTTTACCAGCCAACTCACTCCATGGCTTCATGAATAGATTCACAGCCAAAGAAACTCATAAATTAGAGACACCACATGTTCATGGACCATTAAACCCAGGATTAATTTCCAGTTCTTTACTACAGTTCGCCTCTACTCACAAAAATTATTGTCTTTTTCTGAAGGTGCCAATTTTTAAATTGGTTCCATGAAGCATCATTATTTTGCAAGTTTCTCAGCACTGTGCTGCAATACATACAACACTTTGCATATATTAGGAAAGATCTTAGCCAGAAACTACCGAATAGTCAAATACATGGCCTAAATCTGCATTATATAATATTTGAAGTTTAAAATGAGCTGTGACTATTACCAGGGAGTCATAAAAAGGAAAGAAAGGAAAAGGCACTAGTAAATCTTGTAAACCTAATCTGGACTCAATTTTCCAAGATCAGTTATGCAATACATGTGTTGTTAGACCTAAGAAGAGTAGGAGGACATAAGCTCATAGCATAGTATTCATTCTACTGTATTTTTTCTTGCTATATTTTGATGTAATGCTTTAGATACAACAATGTTTTAAAACTTGATAAATACCTTTGATACTATGGTGTTTTTTGATACTGTGGTGTTTTTAAGAATGCAAAATGGATATCATCCTATTCCTTCTTTTATTAAGTGAAGGTAAAACTTCATGCAGTTTCCCAAAACTGCCAGATAAGTCAATAGAACCAAAACCTATCAACATATAGTTCTTGCAAAAATGCCATCTCTTGTTGAGGAGTTCTCTTGGCTATGGACTGGTAGAAGCTAGGAGACAGTCCTAGATGCTGTCACTACCTGTACCTGTTTTCTTCAAGTACATCTCCCTCAGCTAGTATCAAGACTCTAGACCTTTGAGTTTTCTGATGTAAATAATTTTAATTGAATTTTTAATCTCTAGACTGAGATCAAGCAAAGCACTTGGGCATCAATTTACAGGCATGAAGATATCCTATTTATTTTGCTGGGCCCGTTCAAATATTTGGACACATGTTTAAGTTTATTCTTGCACTATTATGCTAATGTGGCAGCAGTCACAACAAAGGCAATCTCACATTTTAGAAAACCAATGATTCTATGAAGTCATATTGTTGAGGGGAGCAAATATATAAGAAAAAAATTAAATCCATGGTATTAATTAATGAAATGGCATTTTGCATGCTTTATTTAACTCATATAACTAATAGATAATATTTATGTAATTATTTAACATTTCAGATTGCAGCTGAGATCTTTTAAATATTACGTAACTATTCATTTAGTGTAAAATATGGTAAATGACACAGCAAAATGCTTAAAAATCTAAGCCAATCTACTTAATGTTTATATAATTATCTGTAAAATATTGTGTGCCATATGAATTTCAACATTTTTCTGTAAGATGGCAAGCTGTTGATAGCATGTGACAAATTAACATACAGATGTCTTCTATAACTAGTAAAAATCTATACATTTTTACATAGCTGTTTCATAGCAACTGTTGGGCTTATATTTAACTTTGATTTAGCATACATATGAGTACTGGGTCATTAAGTAATACAGTTTTATTGTTTATTTCTCACACGTGTAATAGAAGGCCTGCTAAACAATCTGCAGTACAGAGCTTTAGTCCTTTAACACTTCAGGAAGATAAATGATTGGATTTGAAGAGACTCAGCATTGGTTTGACTCTTTTCTCATTGAAATTGACTATAAAATTCCCATCAATTCTAGAAGCTACAAATTTGCAAGTGTTTCAAGTGCAGTTGGACAAATACAAAACAAATAAATATTTGTGTGTGCTTGTGTGTGGTGGTCAGAGAAGCAAACTTCTGGACCTTCTCAAAGTACGGCAGTTAAAGGAGAGACTGGATTGGAAGTTAAAAGCTAAAAACTGTTTTACTGATAACAGCAAATATAAATGAAACGAATATAAACATATACAGGACCCAAATACCGAAACCCGCTTCCCCTCTATAGAAGTAATTACGTCAGGACCGAGGTTGCAGACTGCTCCGTGCTGCAAAAGTGTCCCAGGGGCAGAGAGAAAACACAGGTAGCTTCCAAAACACCAAGGTCCCAGCAGAGAAGAGGACTTCCTCGTGGCCACCAGTTAACAAAAGTCCAGCAGAAAAACCCAGTATTCCCCTGGCTTCCCCGTGGGGGTGGGGGGAACAGTGTCCTTAAGATTCAGGAATCTCAGGTTTCTTAAAGGGACAGTCCAGGCAAGGTGTGGGGGGGAAAGCTGATAATGATATTATGTATATGTGAATGGAATACCTTTTTAGAAAATACAGTTACTGAACAGAATTAATTCTGTTCTAACCCAAACCATAACAGTGTGGTAAACACTAGATCTTTGTCTGCAGTAGTAAACTAAACAAAGACAGGAATCTTAGGTTAACTACTAGTATGAGACACCCCACACCGATGAATCTTTAGCTTGATCCCCTGCACAGCTTAGGAATTGGAAAACTAGCTGTGGCACAGGCAGTGCCTGGACATAGTGCAAGAACTGACAAGGGGAAGATGTGCTGTAGACAATCAGCTAGAAATCTGCCCTTGTGCTCTGGAAGGAGAGTAAGGTCACGTTTACGGACAAGTGCTGTCATCTGGCATGCAGATTCAGAGACTGTTAAAAAGTATTGATGTAGCCAAACACACCACACCTAACTCAGGCCATCTCTGAGCAGCAAGTCATGGAGATGTGAAGTTTATGTGGGGAATGCAAACTATCCTGTTTACTCCCTGCTGGTTTCTGCAGTTGTTTCAGCAGGATCCTGGGTCTGGGCAGTTGCTCTGTATGGCATTTCTTACAAGCCCAATGGCAGTTCAGTTTGACAGTGCTGCTCTCTGTAAGAAATCCTCTCAAAGGTATGCCTGTGTCCAGGGCAGGACAGACACAAAGCCTGTATCTGGAAATATCAGAGGTTTCCCAGGCTCTACAAGAGTGATCCACGTTCTTCAGAGGTGTGCTGGTAAGAACACATCCAGATGTACAAAAAGTGAATGGAGGTAGGAAGATCCTACAATAGGACCATGATCTGTGCACGCAGTGTGCCTGGCCCTAGAGGTATTTGTACTAGAAATTGGTCTCCCAAAATCCTTTGCTAAGCTTTCATTAAACTTTCAACTGTGTCAGACATTCTACCTTGATGGTAGATTGCAACTTCACCAGTGCTGATTACAGGAGGACAATGACCTCCCTAGTCCTGCTGGCCACACTATTTCTGATACAAGCCAGGGTGCTGTTGGCCTTCTTGGCCACGTAGGCACACTGCTGGCTCATGTTCAGCCAGTTGTCGACCAACACACCCCAACCTCCTTTTCTGCTGGGCAGCTTTACAACTACGTTTTCCCAGCCTGTAGTGCATGGGGTGGTTGTGACCCTAGAGCAGGACCCACCACTAGGCCTTGAATTAATGCATTAGTCATCTTCAGGAGACATAATAGAGGGTTTTTTCATTGCCTTTTCTCTTTCTAATAAGTAAAATAGATTATTGTCTCTTTTGGCTTATTTTCCTTGTCTGTAAACTCTGAAACTGTTTTATGTTAATCTACATTGTTCAGATTGCGCTACACATACACTGTGGAACCAAAACTCTTCTGGATGCTGTTAACAAATTTTTTGTTCATGTTAAAACTCTGTAACTCAGTAGTGGAAAGATAAGCAGACAGATATATATGCTAACACAAAGTCGGGAATCCTGTTGTCATTTGAAAGGTTATGTTTCTGTTGGGTTTAAAAGACAATTTCAAGTGCCATGTTGTTTATTTGACTTTTTTTTTGATGAAAAGAATGACATGTGTTTACTGATTGCTAATTATTGTTCTTTCAGGGTGCCATGGAAAATTATGTCTTATACTAATACCATTGCCTGTTTTGTTGCATTTTTCTTTAAGGCTATAATCTCTGTGCTGAAGAGCTGTTCCACTTCTGTCAGAATGGGATGATGTATACCCTCAGTTCTGTGTGTCTTTTCACATATTTTTTAAGCTGTCTCTAATGATTTATTAATTCTGTAAAAGTACTAACTTTCTTTTGCAATATTTGAAAAGAATGACCATTCAAATTTATCTGAACATTGATTCAATGAGTGTACTGTGGTCCAAAGTGTTACTTAACGGTTTGTGTTATAGAATCCTTTCATCTAGGGAGGAATCCTCCCCAACTCTGGCTTAATTCTCTGTGGATTTGGTGACTTGCACCTGACTCAGCAAAGTTCCTAAGCATTTGTGATGAGCACTGTTGGAATTATATGATTTAAAGCACACAGTCATACAAAAACATTGTGAAGGAATGGATTGAAACATTTAAACACTTAAAAATTAAAGTTGTGATGTGAGTTATACATTAACCAATTTGTGTGTTGAAGCTTACATCAATAAGTACACACCACTTTGTTTTCCACACCCTTTTTGCAAACATCCATTTCTAGAGAATATGCTGAAAATGTTCCTAATATTTTCAATTTGATTTTTTTGGGTTTTGCATTTCCCCCACCCCCCCCGGTTTTACTAGGTATTTGTAAATATTTGTAAATATTACTCAGCAATATTCAACCATCTTTGCTCCATTCCTTCTACAGAAGTGATATAAATACTTTGAGCATCATATTTCGAATCAAGAATAAGGACTTGCAAAGGCAGCATTTAGCTCCAGCAGCAGGAGTTTATTTCATCATAGTATTACTATTTCAAGGACTGCACAACTGACAATGAACAGAGAGCGCCCTATAATCAGATATTCATTTAGATTGTTCATCATGGAATAAATATATTGGTTAGAAAATAACAAATCCATATTTGTTTCAGTAGACTTGAAATCATTATAGTTATCAAACTGATAGTTGTTTGTGCATTTCTTTAAGCCTGTTGGAGGTATCCAAGCAGAATACCATGAAATTGCATACTCACCTTAATGAAGTTTGGAGCCCTTTTACATCTAATGTAAATAACAGTAAAACAAAATAATTAATTTGCTATTGATGTTTTGTTCATTTTTTTCTGAAGAGGTAAGCTAACCATGGGCAGGGGAAAGGGAGCATGTAAGTGTGGAGACACTTGGGGACATATGAATAAGTGGTGACTGTGTTATTAATAAAACCTAAGGCAGTTTGATTACAGTGGACTGTTTGTCGATTACTATGAAAGGTAGAACTGGCTGAAAACCAGTAGCAGTTAGGGAAAGATGATGAGAAATATCTCAGAGATCCTATGTAGAATGTACTGGTTTATCCTTTCATGTGAAAAACTCTGAGACTGATTTTGCTTTCTGCATTCCAGAGCCATCCATATACTATATTTAATATCAGAAACAAAAGTTCAAGTTTCTGTTTTTTTCTGATTTATGGTAAAGGTTTAACTTTGGAATCTCTTCCAAGTTAGATGATATACCTACATATGTTATACGAAGTAAGTCTTTCACATCTTGATGTGATAACTAAATGAAATTGCTTTACTTCATGAAATTAAGGTTATTATATTTTCATTAAATTTGTTATTTGACCAATAAATAACATCAATCATCCTAGAGAGATGTTGCAATATCTTAGAATGCCCAAGCTTCCTTGTTTATCTTTGGCCATGACTTTTGTCCCTAGAAAATAAGCACTGAATTGAGCAGATTTCCACTCCTGTTGACAAAGGTTTGTGTTTTGCTTGTAAATTTTCTTGCCTTCACTTGGCTTAAACAAACTAATCACAAAATCATCTAAGCCCTGTATTTGTTTGCATACTGGCACAAGTATAGTATGTGTCTATCATAGCTTATCTCTGCATATTTTATATTAGAGGAAGAAAAAAGTGATATTGTCGCATATGCTAATAAACACTTTTCCTTCCTTCCTTCTTTCCTTTCTTCCTCTTTCTCTCTCTTTCCTTTTTTGGGGGTGTTTTGGCTTTACTTCTGAGATTTCTTTAAACTGAAGTTCAACACAATCACAACTTTCTTGAAACATTCTTGTATCTTGAAGACTCTTCTAAAGTAGATTATATTATTTAAATGGAGTGTAGTACTAAAATGTTTATAACTCAAATATCAGTTATTAAAACACATCAGTTTAAGATGTGTATAAGAAAAGTTGAGATGTCTTGATTTTGGATCTAATGTCAGGTCAGTAATTTTGATTACTCTGTACATCATCTTCTTTGAGATTTCTTGAATGTTGTTTTTTCTATAAGTACTGTGCAGTTGACAATATATTTTTCAGAGAAGACACCATGATGAAAATTGGCTACAGGTTTAATACTGGCTGCAGCTGCCATATTTTACACAGTTATAAAACTAGAAGCACTCCTGTGCCTGGAGTAGTTGGATTTAAAACAGGAGTAGCGGCTGTCAGGTCCCCATCAAAATTCCCTCAGTGTTTTGAAGAGTAGATTTCAGAAGACTGTTTTGAAAGCTATTTCTAGTTTCTGTTCTAAACTCAAAATGTTTTCAAAACTCCAGTGTTCAGCAAGCCACCCCTTACAAAATGTCTTGCCTTCTTTTCTTAAAAGAGCTGTGCTATCTGATTATCACATAGGTTTATTGACTAACTAAGGAACTTAGAGGTGGACAACATAATTTGTGACCCAAACCATTTGCAATAGCTTCTGCTCTCTGTAAACAATCAGGGAAAAGTCAGGCTCAATGAAAAGGTTATAAATACAAAGGTCTCTGATGTCCACTGAAAATTCCTTTCTTTACAGTTAAAGGGTCCTAAATGTGCAGTGAGCAGAGTCTCAGAAGATGCAACTTCCTATTGATCCGTAAGAAGCTACTGATGAGATAACAGATGTGTCATCTGGAGACCTGCAACAGGTACCTGGGGTGCACAGTAGATATAAGGCTGATCCTGCCATCTTTGCCCTCCAGCTCACTCTCTGTAAATCTTCTGACCTGTAGTTACTTGCTCCAAGTTTAGAACTACCAAAACATCTTGACAAAGTGCTTTAAGCATTTTATAAATGGGTGAATATAAGGATTGTTTTAAAACAACAAAAATCATTATACACATAAATGGAGTGGCAGAAAAGAGCCATCTTTCTCCTAATTTGTTTCCAAGGCCTTGGTAAATGAAATTCTACAGGAAGTAGTTGTTATGGTTTGGATTAGAACAGAATTAATTCTGTTCAGTAACTGTATTTTCTAAAAGATATTCCACCACCACATACATAATACCGTTATTAGTTTTCCCACACACACCTTGCCTGGACTGCCCCTTTAAGGAACCTGAGATTCCTGAATCAAGGACACTGCAAACCCCACCCCGGGGGCGGGGGAAGCCAGGGGTTTGCTGGGGACTTTTGTTTTAACTCGTAGCGATGAAGAAGCCTCCTCTCTGCTCTTTCTGCTGTGACCCTTGCTGAGCTGCATGCTGTCTGCCTGTGCTGGAAGCTACATGTGCTCTCTCACTGCTTTGGACTGCTTGTGCTGATTCCACTGGGAGCTGGCATCGGGACGGTTCAGTATCTTGGGTCCTGTACATGTTTATATTTGTTTCATTTATATCTGTTATTATTATTAAAGCAGGTTTTTTTAGTTTTTAACTTCCAATCCAGTCTCTCCTTTAACAGCCGTGCGTGGGGGTTGGGAGGAGCCCTTAAACCCACCACAGTAGTCACCTCACAGGTACTTCCATGAAAAAATATCTCCTGTGCAAAACACTAGCAGAAATATACTCTTTCCTGCTTTTCTGGATTCATACAAGGACTCCTGACTTATTGAAGATATTAAGTTGCAGAGCTAGGAGATAGATAATTTTTTATACTTTGGCTTTTTTATAAATTAATTCCCTTCACGATTTAGCTGATTGCAGTTTTAAAATGAAAATGTTTGATTTATTGCAAACATTGTACTGAAATATGTAAAGACTGACTTTTTTGAGAGTTAAGATTCATTTCAGAATTTTTCTGAGGGAGCTTTTTTTGAGCTATCTTTTTAAGTGTAAGATTGAAGTCTCTTGACATACTCTCATGCCTCAGAGATTCTCATTAGAAGTTATAGCAGCTGCATATAAGGTAGAAGGTTTTGGACTTCGTATATTTCAGCAAGAGCATTTTTCACTAGATCATATTTTTTCCAAAAGCTGAATCTAATGTGGAAACTATCAGGCACCTCACTTGTTTCATGCATTAAAAAAAAAGTATCTCACTGCTTTTTCTCCATTATAATAGGCATCATTAAAATTCTTTAGCCAACACCCCACTACTTGCCATAACCACAATATTCTTATGTATTTGGAATGTCAAGTGACACTCTAAATGACAAATGCTGAGCTCGTAATATCTCCAACTCTATTAATGTGTGAAATATATTATTCCCTCTGCAGCTAGATACTGTAGGAGCTGCACTAATAAACTGTTGGTAAGATAGATCAGGTTTTACTTCCCACTACTGTGCCATATTTCTGGCAGCCCAGACAAAGCCTGTGAGATTATATCCTCCTTCTTTCTCCAGTGACGACTGAGTCCCGTCTCTGCAAAAGTGCATCTGTGTTTCTGTGTCAAGCATAGAAAGGGAAATTATTGTAGGTTACAGCTGCAGCAACTGAGATAAGGGGCACCAGTGGAAACATAGCCATGAGTTACTTCTTTGTCAGGTCAAAGTGGATCTTTAGTGTTTGTCCTGCAGATGGAGAGCTCTTCCCCCACTGAACCTGTAGCGTACATGAGAAAGAAAATCATGCCCTTTCTTTTCTCTACTGTTTTAAATCCTCCCCTACATGGTAGGAATTAATTACAGTTTTTCTGAGACTGATAAGAAAAGCTTTTTAGTGAGAGTGACCACCTAAGCATATGTTGACAAATACATTGGGATGATTTAAGACACTTATAGAGACAGAATAAGGGGGACAATGGAAATGCAGTATGTGAGTTACCTGCAGAATGAAAAGGTGATTCTGTATCTCCTGGGAATAAATGAAATTATAATGTCCTCAATATGAAGGGTTATCTGAGTGAAAATTTGCCACTGTAAGGAAAGAACTCTGAAGTGATGAAGAAAAGACCAAGACTAATATTGAGAACATATATATAAGAAAGAAGGAATAAGGCATAGAATCCCTTTCTTTACTAAAATAAACACTGATCTTTAAAATTACAAGACCCACAGCAAAGTGCAAGGACCGTATGGTGTTTAATGAATCCTAGTCTGAGGTCCTGGTGTAATGATCAGGGTGAGTGAGTGGAAGGAAATTAGAAAAAGAAATTAATTCAAATGTGTTCAACTCTTTGTTTACTCAGATGCAGTCATTATTTAGCTGAAAGAAGTAAAGACTACAGGATTTCACCCACTTCGAGGACATGAAACAGCTACATGCTCTTCTGCCAGCATAGTGCAGCTTTCATCAAAAATACACAGGTGGATAGAGAGACATTAGCAGGATTTGTACAATGAGCAGGCACTAACGGAATTTTTATATAGAAATCCATTAACTTGTGAGTCTGAGCTGCCTGCCCTGAACGCAGAAATATTGTGGGCCGTCTGTTCAGCTGGTACAAGCTACCATACCTCAATAAAGTTACTCTGAACTACACCAAAACTGCACCTGATCCTCAGTGCTCAGAGATGTTAGCACAAAACATCTCATTTAAAACCTGAGGCCCCGAGGCCACTAACAAACAGCTGAAGCCCAGTTTGCTGTCCTTTCTCATCTTCCATTGATGATTCTTACATTATTTAAAAAGAAAACAAATGTCTCCTATCTTTTGTGATTCTACATTCCATAAATTGTTTAATCTTGGAATGAACATAACTTCTTCAGATTAGTGAAAGATTCCTCAATCCAAATTATTGTTGCAAACATAGACACCAGACAACTGGTATTCTGTGATTAGGAATGCATGCATTCAGTTTTCTATTCAACTCAGAAACCTGCACTATGGCACAAGTGGCTTGATATGTTTATCTTTTCAACAAGAAATCACATAACCAAAGAAAAAATTAAACAATTGAAATGCACCACTCCCCCCAGTGACAGACTAGGACAGGCTCAATTCTATACTCTTCATTTAAACAAAATTTTTGTGGTACATGTCACCTATGTAAGGTTGCAATGTCATTAGTTGTGACAGGTCTGGAGATTTTTCAGAAGTCTCGTGTTTGATGTCTTGCAAAAGATGCTACGGTGTTCTATAATAAGCATCTGCTTCTTCTCACCTTTTTTCAGTGACCCTTTCTGAAGGAACAATGAGATAGAAGCTACACAGCCTCCTTTGTTTTCAGGACTAGAGCTGTAACAAAATGTGCATCACATTGTATAGTTATTGGCCCTCATTCAGATGAAGCAAAGGGGGTTTTTTTGTCCCTATTATTCCCACAGCAGGCATTTTACTGCTTTGTCGGTTAGGTTTAAATTCCCAGCCAATTTACAGATTCTTAGCCCTTCTCCTTATTTGATGTTTTCTCCACTGATGCACTTACAAAAAGATACCATATCTCCTCTCAGCCTTCAGGCTAAAGAAGACTATGTCTTTCAGTTGCCCTGTATGAGATAGATTTGCTATTTGTCTTTTATCTTATCACAGACCTTCTTGTCTCTTTTTCTTTTCAAGAACATCTTTACGTGATATGACTGATGAGGAATGCATGCAGCATTCCAGCTGTGTTTTCAACAGTGGAACAAGTTTTTTCCTACCTTCTGCCCCTAACTATCTGATTCTTTACAGCTTCTACCAATTCCTCAAATTGAACTCCTTTTCCTTTTCTGACATAACAAAAATGTGGCTGGCTGATACAGAATGCCTTGGACATATCTACATGCCTTGCATCTCCCAGCTTGGAGCTGTAGTCCCATGTTCCTCTCCTATGGTGGCAGCTGCCAGGAGGAGGGTCTGCCTTCATGGCTGTATGAGGCCAAGGGGAGGAGGAGGCAAGCAGGCTGTTGATAATGGGACTTGGCAGATTCTGCCTCAGGGACTTCAAAGCTGCTGCTCTGCAGTGTGTTTTTTCTGTAACCTCTTGTTTCAGGACGTGAAAGAGCTCTTCCATCAGAAGCCATTCAGCATAAACCTCTTGCCCTGCTCTCACTGTAGCAGCTGGGGGATCAATACATAATGGCAAAGCTTTGCTGTTTCCCACTCCCTCAGTCAAATGGGAGCACTAGTCTCTGCATCATCTCCCTGTTATACGTTTGATAAGATTAACTCTATCTCCAACTGAGTGCCAGATACACGTGCTGTGATCAGTGGGACAGCTTCTCAGCCTGCCCAAAAGCCTCTGTTGAGCTGTTCTACTTGGTGTACAAGTGCCAGCTCCTCTCCAAGAAGCCTCGCAAGGAACACTGCATCTAAGAAGGCAACAGCTGGAGAGTTAACATACATTCCCATGATGACACAAGAGCCAGTATCCTTCCACCAGAAGGATTACATTTGACCTAAATATTAAGAAGGTATATTTTCAGAGCCAGGTATTCTTCAGGGGTAAATCAACACAGCCCTAGGAGGAGCTATGTTAAGTGACACTGGAAACAGATCTGTTTCCAAGACTGGACTTGTAGAGATTTTCTTTGATTTTGATTTGGGCAGAGGCCCAAAGGCAAAGCTGCCACCAGCTTACAAGATTTCTGCTTTGCAGTTGTGACACTAAGTTAGAAATCTTAATGTGCCAATATAGCTGAGGGAACCTGAATACAGAATTATTTCTAGGAGAAACTGCCAAGTAATTGTGTCCCCAGTGGACAGCTAAAATTTTAGCGCTCTATTTCCTTCAAATATTTTTTTTCTCCCAATCCTTAAGAAATAAGCAAACCTGCAAACAACAGTCTGTATTATTCATTTCAATTACACACCTTCTGCTACTCTGTTGACAGTACAGGTTTAATCATATTTCTGTATTCAAAGTGGCAATTTAGCTACAGCACAGAACACAGGGCACTGATTTTGACACATAATTCCCCTTTCATCAATGGAACCCTGCATTCAGTACCCAGTTTAGGATGTAAGTGATTTTCTGTTTCATTTGAGTCTCCCTTACTTGCTAATCCTGCGTCACAGAACCTGCAGTGTGTGGTACCATCATTTCTGCCTTAAAGGTGCAGTGACCAGCTTCATTCCCCCTAGATAATTCTCATGAGTCACTTCCCCAGCATATTTGTCACTATGAATACTCAAGTTCAGCTGAAATCAAATCCTCAGCCAATGCAAAATCAGGGTACTTTCATGAAATTCAGTGAAGTATCATGGTTTATGCCACCAAGCATAAATCTGCAGATGAGAGACTTATATCAGTTATGGCACCCAGGCTTTTCAGATGCTAGGATCAAAACCTGGAAATAACAATCATTTCAAACTCAAAGCTTTTAAATAGACTACCCCTTCCATTAAACTCAGGGCTCATCTCCATAAGGTCTACATTGCAGTTAACTTCTGTGCAGACACTCAATGCAAGATAGCTGTGCATTTTCCCATTTGTCTCATATCAGAAGAGAGTACAAATGTGTTTAAACACACTAGGGAAAGATACACCGAATGAAGCAAAAATGTGTACACGTGAAGCTAATTTTGAATATATTTTGCTTCAAAGTCACACCTTGTTTAATGCCTGCAGAGTCTGTGTTTGGAAGCGAAGTCCTGCCCTGCTCAGTGTGGCTACAGAGGACTGAGGTCAAGACTCTCTTTGTATAATTTTATTTTCATATTGCAGCTAAATGTTCATAATTACATGTAGCTATTTCAGTTACTGAATTTAGATACTAAATGTTTAGGTATTAAATAATACAAATATGCCTAGTTTTACTTTCTTCACCCTGCAAGGGACAAAGCAATCCCTTAAAGCTAGTGCTTAAGTTGCCCATGAGACCACCACAAGAATTACATCCTTTAGCATCTCCAGAGGCAGAGCAGCCCATCTAAAATTAACTAATTTTCCCTCTTTCCATTGTGTTCCTAAGGAACAGCAAGGAATTCTACACATTTCTGCCCACAGCTGCAGGTTATCTTCTTCTTAGGGAGAACCCACTTTTATAAAAACCATACCCACTTTCTTTCCACAGGAAGTGCCTGGCAATGCGAGGCCCTGCCCACTCACCCACAAAATGGGCAAACTAGCTTCCGGACACATCAAAACATCAGGCATCTGCATCTGTCTCTGTGTTTTGACTGATCATTTCCCAGAATGTAAGCATGGCAGGGACCCCAAGGGAGCTGCCAGGAGTCAGATTTGAGTTCCAGAGTTTAGCATGTGAAATATGTGTGCATATTTTCCATCTGATCACTGCTGGAATTAAACACAAAAATGCTTCTGGAAAAGGAGGCTAACATGCAGCAACGATTCTGCATTACTGGGCTGCATCATTTATTGGAGAGAATGGAGCTGCACTGTTCTGCTAGAGTTTAAAAGGAATAATTTTCTTCACCCTCCCCTTTATCTGCAATGCCTATGTCAAAGAAGCAACAATAAAAATAAACAGTGCTGAAGGACCAAATGCACAGGCATCTAGAGCAGGATATATATATTTATATATTGTATTCCTGCTTTCTGTCACATATAAGGAACCATAAAATAGAAGACAGAGTAATTAAGAAAGAAGTCATATAAGATTGGAGAAAGTTGTTGCTTCTGCTGCTTGACATCTCTGTATATTCAACAAGAACATACATCAATTCATTTGGTCTCCTACACATTACATGGCTAATTTTGTAGTTATTCAGAAAGTACAATAGCAAAAAAAATAAATATTTTTTTTAAAAAGGAAAGAAAAAAAGAGTGGTGAAACAGTCAGCAAAGACTAAAATGAGGGAATTTTGTTTTCCCATTACAGCAGTTGGGACTGTTAAAATGCAATAAAGAGAAGAAAATAAAATAATTTCCTGATAAATAAGATGGTGAAAAATATTCCCTACTAGATCACAAGAGGGAAAAACAGACTTAGGCTTTTCTGAATCACAGGAATGCTCTGGGGCGAATGTGGCTCCTCTCTGATTCTTATTCAGAGCAAAATTGTACAGTTACTATCTATTCTTGAAAGACTTTTCACTCCTGCCATCCAGACAGTGTTGCAAAATACAGGTAAACCCTGAAGTGCAGGGAATTTTAGAAGATAATTCAGAGGAGCTCAACAGACAGATTACATGGTCCTGTTAGCACTCAACAACTGCAGAGAAGGGGAAAGGTGTATAAAGGATTATGAGAAGAGATTGCAGAATAGAAGACTTTCTGCTTACTGTCATATTTTATTTTAGTAAAGTTTCTGTTGTCTTTTCCTGTCAACAGTGAAGTATCTATCTTTCAAGGGAGCCACTTAATGCCTGGTTTTGGGAAGCCATGCAATGTATTGTCACATTTTGCAGAAGATTGGCATGGGTGGAAAATCACTTTCTCAGAAAAAAAAAATCAATATATTAAGTACATTATTGCTTCAAGTATAGTTTCCAAGTTTTATCTAAAAAATTATCATGAAACAAATACGTTCATAAGAGGTACTAAGACAGTAGTCATATTCTTGGTTTTTATGAATTGAAAACATCTTATTTTCATTAAGAGCTTCATATATTTTATTAGAAAACATTTGAAGCTTTTCCAACAGGAACATGAACTTTTTTTATCTGAAAATGTGATATCTTATTACTATTGGCTTTTGAAAAGAAAATGCAAAGGAGAAATTTGTCAAAATTGGTGTTTTAATCTTTCCTATTGCTTATTTCAAAAATCATTTCTGCCTCCATAAACATCCAGTTAAGTATTTTCCAAACAGCTTTATCATTTTCAATGCTTTATCCACTTTTAAAAGTGCTTGTTGGTAAGCACCAACCTTAAAAGCTGTGGGGAATGAAGTTAAATGTAGAATTGGCTTCTATGAATGTATGAGTGAAAAACTCAAAGCACCTCACTCATATTGCCCCCATTGTCATCATTCACTCTAGTTGCATATGTAATTCAACAGTCTGGAAAGCAGCTGCACATTTTGTGCAGGAGAGAAAAAAACAGAAAAACAATGGTAAGATTCATAAAAGACAGAAAAGTAACTTTGATAATGAAGCAGAAAGTCCTGTCCATCAGATGAAGGTTACATTGACTACATATCAGACAAATGCAAAACTTGAATACCTTGAATTTGGGTTGTGGTTTTCTAGCTCTTCTTTTCAAATTGTTAGTTTTTTCAAAAAAGGACCTATGACAGAGATGTGATATGATGTTATTCCAATATACCACTGAGGTAAACAAGATTAAAAATGTCATTTCTAAAACCACTGGTCCTTTCCAGTGTTTTGGTGTGATTATTTTAATGGTAAGTAAGGTGTATTCAACCCTTTGAAGCATAGCAGGTCCAGCCCCACTTTATGTCCATGCATGTCTTCAATGAATCATTCATGAAGCTATGTAACATGAAGAATGATTTAAAAGTAAGGGATAGGATGTTTTATGGAAAAAGTTGTCCTGAATTAAACTTTCCCAAGAACAATAGGACAGGTTCTCTATCACATTCTCTATTACATTTCTATCTACATAGTCAGTTACACATGAGCATATATAGATATGTTTAACACCCCTGATCAGACATGTTAATATGTTATGCCTTATTTGTACTTCCTTTGCAAAGATACAAAGGTGACATCAACGCAGAATATGCAGGGCAATGGAAAAGGAAATACAAAGGAAAGTAGAAACAGAAAGGAAAAAAAAAAGTTACTGATGGCAAATTCTGGTCCAGTGCTCATTTATATCTATCATCTGTAATGGGATAACTGAGTGCACGTAGCTGGAGGCAAAAACTGTTGCAATTACTAAGAACAATACAGCTTATATGTTCTGGATAAGCTTTTTAATAAAACAGATGCTTGTGTTTCTGAACATATTGCTGATATTTCTATGTCTGACTTAATCACTTTGGGGATGTTTATGAGGATCTAGTAAGAAGATGAAGGATATGGTCAGCTGACATCAGTTTGTCATGTTCTTCTTCAAAGAATATATGTCACAAAAAAAGTAAAAGGAGTAGGTGTTAAAATAAGAAAGTGCTGACTTTTATGCTAGCCTCTAACCCCTCAATGTGAAAGAAAGTATCTTCAATGTACATAAACAAAATCAGCCCATGTCTCAGTGTCAGACAAGGAGCAACCTCTGGTCTGGCTCTAGCCATGTCATATGATAGCACAATTTTAATTCCAGTGAATTTCTTTATTGGTCTAATTTTATATTTTATTTTAGGAAGCAATAAAATAGTCTATATTTATAGTAGATGTGTATTTGAGATAAGAATCTAAAATATTTTCTTCTGATCATACATCCAGACAATAAGCAATTTTCCTGTTCGATTTCCTTTAAGGGAAAATTTAGTTGATTTTTTTGTTATTGGTGTTCTCCATTTTTTTCTTCTACTAAAAATATTTTATTTTCTTGTATGCCACAAAGGTAAAGATGAGGAAAACACTGTAACTTGTACAAACCTCATCAGTTCTGTGTCAGTGATTATTTCAGTGGCTGAGCAACAGAATACAGATGGGCTGATGGGCTCTCTTGCTAAAGTTCTCTTTTGCTTATCTGTAGTTACTGGGTATTTAAATTCTACATTCAAATAATTATTTTTTCCTTCTTAAAAAACACAACCCACCGCACTTCAAAACAGCACTGCTATAAAAGACTAAAATATTCAAATACTAGGAAATATGTTCAACCAATCAAATCTTCACTACAATTTCGAATAGAAGGAAACAATTACAGGGACCTTGGTCTGCAAATAGCTAATTCAAGTTACAACGAGCAAGGCTGAAATCCAACCCTATTTCCACTGACTTTTTTCCCTTGATTGTCCAAACAATTATGCACACGTAATGCAGCCTGGAAGTCTGAACTCTTATGTCTCCTGGTTTACATAGCGAAATAAAAGCATCACAGATTGCAAGTCAAAAGGAGAACCATGTGAGCGAGACAAGAAACTCATTCATTTAACATTAGAAACAGCAGATGTGCTTATTCTCTTTGCCTTAACACCAACATTTTCAATAGAAATTATCAAAAAGGTCAGCTGGTTCATGAGTACAATACCATGCATAAGCAAAGGTGTTTGGACAGGGAAGCTGCAGGAGCAATTGCACAAAACCAGACACATAGAAATTTATTAAAAATATTTAAAGTGCAGATTCTAGACTCAAACAGTTAATTCCTGCAGTGATTTTTGCAATGACATATAGATCAGCAAAAAATGTACCCTTCATTTGTTAATCATCTCATAATATATCTAAATATGGGCTTTGGGTGTATATTTCATCTGCTATAAGGTTGGCGGAAAAATTGGTTATTTATAGAATGATAGAATAGTTTAGGTTGGAAATATCTTTTAAGATCATGAAGTCCAACTGTTAACTTTTTTTTTAGTACTGCTAAAATCACCACTAAACCATGTCCTTTAGCATCACATGTACACAGCTTTTAAACACCTCCAGGGGTGGTGACTCCGCTCTTTCCCTCTGCAGCTTGTTCCAATGCTTAACAACTCTTCCAGTGAAGAAATTTTCTCTAATACCCAATCTAAACCTCATCTGGTATAACTCAAGGCTGTTCTCTCTAAACCTAGCACTAATTACCTGGAGAAAAGACCAACGCCCACCTCCCTACAAACTCCTTTCAGGTAGAGGACAATAAGGTTTCCCTGAGTCTCCTTTTCTCTGGACTAGACACCCCCAGATCTTGATAAGATTTATGCTCCAGACCCTTCACCAGCTTTGCTGCCCTTCTTTGAACACACTTCAGCAACTAAGTGTAGCTCTTATAGTGAGGGGCTGAAAACTGAACACAGTATTCAACATGCAGCCTCACCAGTGCCAAGTACAGGAGGACAATGACCTCCCTAGTCCTGCTGGTCACTCTATTTCTGATACAAGCCAGGGTGCTGTTGGCCTTCTTGGCCACGTGGGCACACTGCTGGTTCATGTTCAGCCAGTTGTCGACCAGGTATAACACCCAGGTGTCCTTCTCTGTCAGGCAGCTTTCCAGCCACTCTTCTCCAAGCCTGTACTGCTTCATGAATTTGTTGTGACCAAGGTGCAAGACCCAGGACTTGGCCTTGCTGGACCTCATATGATTGGTCTCAGCCCATCCAGCCAGCCTATCCAAATCCTTCAGTAAAGTCTTCTTACTCTCAAGCAGATCAACACTCCCACCCAACTTGATGGCATCTGCAAACTTACTGAGCATGCACTCAAGCCCCTTGTCCAGATCATAGACAACAGCATGGGTTTTTTAACTTTTATATCTCTTCAGAATTCATTCATTAGTGCAATAAATATGCCCTAGATTTTTGTCATGTTTGTGTGAAAACTTGACTCTGGTTGAATTTGCAAACTTCAGTTTGTCTGCGCATAGTTGTTAAACTACATAAAATATGTGCATGTTTTTATTTTGCTATGAGTTTTCATATATACAGATATACACTTGTTCAGACAGACCTGCCTGAACAGCAACCACACAGAGCTTTCATACATGTAGAACATTTACCTCTGCTGGTTAAAATACCTGTTTCATTTGGACAGGGACTGTGTCAAGATGAACAACAACCAGGTATTGTTAGGGGTGATTAGTAAAAATTTCAAGCTAAATCTTATAATTGGTTCTTACTACAAATAGTTACAATTATTGAATGAACATGACTCACAGGGTGCCATGGAGAATGTCTGACCTTCTCCAAACCTCTCTCTAAATGACTATAATAGCCCAGTTTGTTTCCAAAGGAATTGCTTAGAATTGCTACAGATGCATGATTTCAGAAAAATTTCAAGATGTGATTCTTCGGTTCTTTCTAAACTTCAATACATCCTACTGTTCCAAAAAGCAGTGATTAATTTGTCTTCATCTTGATGAACCAATGGATCAATAATTTAATTTGAAAAGATGAATTATTTTCATCAAGCATTATGCTTGTTTCTGTTTTGTGTGAATTGCAGTCTGTAAGTATCTGGTAAGAAAGGATCAACTATGTAGCTTGTATCACTTATGCCAGAGATGTCTTCAGGGAAGAAATACACTGCCAGACTTTTCTTAAGGAGATTACTCATAGGGATTATGCTGGCTTTAAAAAGGCATCTTTTCCACAAGTATAGTGAGCACAATCAAGAGATGTTGAACTCTGAGGACTTGATGTTCTGCCCTGTAAATCAAACCGAACTCGTCTGCAGTCTGCCAGCTTTAGCTAGCCACAAATCCAAATATTTTTCACATTTAAGAAAACATAATTATTCTCATGACACAACTTTACTAGGCAATAACCTTTTTTCCCACTTCATTTCTTTAGAGAAAAACTCTATTGCTATTGAAGTCAACTATCTTTTTTCTTAAGTTAAAAAGAAAACAAGAAAACAGTAAACCAGAAGTCCTTTTCTTGATTCTCTCGTCTTCTTTTGCAAGAATTAAAAGTGAGAATAAGACACAGGAGAACTACCAGTCTCTCTCTACCAAATCTGCTTATAATTCAAAATATAACAGGGGTTTGTCTAGCTGGAGTCGCTCATGTAGAGAGGAAAATTGAGTTAATAATTCCAGGATGATTAAAAACATAAAAGGCTTCTGGTATAAGCATTTCAAGCAAAGATAAAAGCAGGATATAATTTGCAAAACTGAAACGATTTTGCTTTATAATGTTTTCAGCATGTATACCATGTAACATACACTTGAGTGCACTAGTACATGTCCAGGTGTCCAAGATTGGACTGGTGCTTATATGCTCCATGTTTGTTATTAGTTCACATATAATGGTTATTTTTACATCAACCATTACTACTGTTTACTGCTTCATCTTGGGGAGGTGATAACAGACCAGGACAAGTGACTGCTGACTTCCAAGTAGAAAGCAAACATTTCAGCCTGCTTTTCTGCAAAGGCAGAGAAGGCAGGAAGGGAAATGTCATGTAAAGAAGGTCAGAAGCAGCAGACAGGACTCAGTTACTCTTGGTTCTAACAACCTTCTTTCAACTGCTTCACACAAGTACATGTGGTGCCCTTCAAAGCAAAAATATACTATGCTACCTGAGAAATGTAAATATGCAATTCGGGCTAGTAAAGTAAAGAACTCGAAATACCTTAGATGGAGGTGCCATTTGGAACAACAACCAAGCCTCAGTGTCCACTGAGCAGGTAATAGCTCTCAATCAGCTACTTACTGAAATTTTAACACATAACAGTGGTATGAGGAGTGAGTTCCTAAATGCAATATAAAGCGTCTTTATCCCTTAAAAATACTCTAGGTAGGCTAGGGGGTAGGTCACTAGCTTATCAAACTTCCCAAAGTTGGTTGGTTTTATTTTTTGATGGAATAGAAGACAAAGAGTTTCTGTTAGGAGCAAAAGATCCTGCAAGGCTACAGAAATCAATAAGCTCTTGAGAACCGAGGAAAATTAATATTTGTATGTATGTGTGACTGTGAAGTAGGGGTAATCTCTTGCTTTAATAAAAGGTCTTTAAGTTGGTTTTAAGTCAAAAACAATAATAAAAAAAAGTTTTGCCTTTCAGTTAAAAAAATCCCTTTGTGAATTCATATTCAGTCAAATGTAAATAACAACATTAGAGGAAGTAGAATTTTTCTTTCTCCCTGAAGCAATGTTTTAAAGCAATTGCCTCCACAGTCTGTCATGGGGCTCAATCTTGCCATCATTGCTCTGAGACTGCCTTCACTACTGTTATAATAACAGTCACAATTGTTTCATCTTTCCTGAGATACTTGGTTGGCTGCTTTTTGTAGGACATTTGCATGTATGTACAAAGCTTTCAGCCAAGACTCTGCAGGTAAAGTCAGTGAGAACTTAGCAAGGAGTAAAAGAAAAACATTTAGACTAATATCTGATAAAAAGACAAGGAGTAACTTATTTTCTAACAATATTCGCAGATAAATCATCTTTATCAAGCACACAGCTGTGGCAATTCATAAGAAAATAAAAGTGCTAGTCCATGGATTTATAGCTTCTTGTTCACCCCTCTTGGCAATTTCATAAACAATATAAAATACTCTCAATTAGAGCTGCAGAGGCCCATCGTAATCCAGCCATAGACAACTCCATTCATCTTTGTGTGGAACCACACACAGTATTCCTGTACCAGGAATGGACATCTTTGACAGATGGCACATCCTTCAACCCTTTAGGAAACAGAATTTATAAAAGCTCTAAAAGTCTGATACAGCAAAGACAGAGCTTGACCTGAAAGTTCCAAGGGGAAACCATTAATAGCAGAAAATATTCTACTATACTTAACAGTCTTCTAATAATGCCATATTATGAAAATTGTTCTGGGCATCCAAAATCACATACAAACATGATGAGAAACAAGTTGGTACTTCACAAGCTGTGTTGCCACATCATATTAAATACGGTATGTAGCTGTACCATATTAAATGGCAGAAGAGGAATGCTGAAATACATCTCAAAATCAGAAAGGATTACACATTAGTGTTGTCATTTTTCTCCTTGACTTCTCCCTTTTATGCATAAAGACTATATTTAATTTCACACAGACCATCTTTAAGATGATGTACTACTAATAATAATATACTCTCATTTGTAAAATATAATTCATTGTTATGCCCAGAGCTTTATTTTGTCACTGAATTAGAAGTTTGGACTTCAACTCATTCAAATCAAAAGTCCGTAATGGGTTTCTGATCAATAGGAGTCACAAATACTTTTCACAGAATCACAGAATCAGAATCACAGAATATCCCAAGTTGGAAGAGACCCACAGGGACCATCAAGTCCAACTTCTATTTAGGCACAGGACAACCCCAAGGACTCCCAAATCAAAAAGTCATAGGCACGTGTATTAGTTCATATCCTGAATTTACTAATGACTGTATGAAATAGAGTTAATCCCAGAACTGACTTCTGAGGGATATTACTCCTGACAATTGGCCTTTGCTATAACTTATGATAGCCTCCTTTGCCAGTTTCTCATACAATTCCTAATTCTTTTATTAATCCCTGTAATTTCCACCTTAAATAATAAATTCATATAGAGCATTATAGCAAAAAAAATTTACTTAAATCAAGACAGATGAAGCCCACTGAATTAATGCCATCTAAGAAATTAGTCATTTTAGCAGAAAAGACATAAGATTAGTCAGATAGAATTCACATTTGATGATCAATACTGTAATTTATCCCACTTTACCACTTCCCAATTACTTCTGTCCTTGACTGTTCTTTGTTTCAAAATGTTCTAAGACACATTTTGCAGAGTATTGAAGTCAACCTTACAGAACCATTTTTGCTTAGATCACTCTTTTCCCTTTTCAGTACTATTTTTTCTATTTCCCAGTCATTTAGTACTATGCTCCTAACAACACAAATCTATGTAAAAAATTTTATATACTACAGTATTTCTTACATTTAAATGAGAAAACAGAAGGCAGAGAGCTGAGCACTTTCAGAGCTTATACTTTGCTAACTTCTAAAAGACACATTTAGAGAACAAAGTTTGCTCCTAACATCTGCATCAAAGATCTTTCCCTAAGGTCTATCTAGTATTCTGTTATTTGAAACATAATGTCTCAAGCTAAATTTAGTTATGATTAAGTTAGCGTCAGCACTGTAACAATGGTGGAAGTCTTGCACTGAGCTTTGATTATTTCATTTTTGGTCATGTTTTCCCATGCTGAAGTCAAAATGTTTTTCTAAAGGAACTCTTCTTGTTCACTAAAAGACCAGAATTAGAAAAGATTTCCATCAAAAACCTTACATATCCAAAAAGATAAATTGTAAGTGTTTATTTCCCACTAAGAAAAATTAGTACCTAAGAAATGTTTGTTTTTTCATGAAATAGATTTTTTAATAGGAATGATAATAAATATCATAAAAATTATTTTTCAACTTGTCAGTGATTTGGTGATATGTTTTTGTTTTGTCTCTTATGTTTTAATATTTTTATTATTATGCACTGGTTTACTTTTTGATTAACCAAGAAAAAATTAAGAGTTTGAGGAAAAAATTGTCCACAGTAATAGCAACTGAAGAAAATATGTAACAAAAGCTTCATTTTCTTCAAGCAGAAAAGACAGATATGTCATGATTGGGATAATAGGGTTCTGTGCTTTGACAACTGGGAAGTTGTAAGGTCACTTCAATACAGCACTGACAGGAAAACAAAATCTTGACACTTCCTTGGAAGTTCTTTGAAATGCTGCAGAGAACAAAACAAAGCAAGAAAAAAAATAGTGTCTTGGACAAAGAAGTATTCCCTTCAGGGACAAACATATACTAAATGGACAAAAGAACCCTGAGAAGATCAATAAATAATGCAAGAGGGTTTTGCTTCATTATAGAATTTGTAGTTCCAATACAAAGAAATAATTTATTTAATTATTGTTGCTGTTCAGGTAGATATGTCAAAATTCATCTTCTATTCCCTATGTCTATTGTAGTAAAACAGAATCCTGCAAGGAAACAGAGGCAGTATTTTATTCCTCTTTGTTATTAGTTATCTTTTGCAGCTGACACTGGAAGACACCAGATATGCAATATGCTGTCTAATGGTCAATTAGCGGGAACACATAACTAATTATATCAACTAAAACATTAACTTCACATTAAATAGCCATCCATATTGTGTTAAAAATTTTTAAGTTTCAATTTCTGAGAACAGACAGTGAAGACAGTGAACATACAGAATTTTAAAGGATACTGTGATGTTTTCTTAAATGCCACGCCAGTCAACAGCATGCCATAAGCAAAAAGCTCTGTATGGCATTATTTCCATCTGGGAGCCATATCACAGGACAAAACCATAATCCACATGACTAAATTATCTCTTTCTAGGCAGCCTGTTAAATAAAAGATGTTTCCTGATCTGGGATCCTGTCTTACAGTGAATGCAAAATGTGACTATTTAAAATATCACAGAATCACAGAATGTTAGGAATTGGAAGGGACCTGAAAGATCATCTAGTCCAACCTCCTGACACAGCAGGATTCCCCAGACCACCTCACACAGAAGCACGTCTAGATGGGTTTTGAATATGTCCTTAGAAGGAGACTCCACAACCTCTCTGGTCAGTCTGTTCCAGTGCTCTGGCATCTGAACTGGGAAAATATTTTTTCTTGTATTCACACTGAACCTCCTATGCTTCAGCTTACAGCCATTGCCTCTTGCTCTGTCACTGGGCTTCACTGAGAAGAGCTTGACCCCATCCTCCTGACACCCACCCCTCACATATTTAAAAGCATAAATGAGGTCACCCCTTACATCACAGTATCCTTTAAAATTCTGTATGTACACTGTCTTCATTGTCTGTTCTCAGAAAATGAAACTTAAAAATTTTTAAAACAATATGGATGGCCACGTAATGTGAAGTTAATGTTTTAGTTGATATCATTAGTTATGTGTTTCCACTAAGTGACCATTAGCCAGCATACTGCATATCTGATGTCTTCCAGTGTTTGCTGCAAAAGATAACTAATAACAAAGAGGAAAAAAATACTGCCTCTTCTCCAAACTGAAGAGACCCAGCTCCCTCAGCCTTTCCTCATAAGGAAGATGTTCCAGCCCCTTCATCACCTTTGTCGCTCTGCACTTGACTCTCTCAAGCAGTTCCCTAGCCTTCTTCGGCTGAGGGGCCCAGAACTGGACACAATATTTCAGGTGCAACCTCACCAGGGAAGAGTAAAGGGGAAGAAGAATCTCTCTTGACCTACGAAACACACCCCTTGTAATCCACCCCAGAATCCCTTTGGCCCTCCTGGCAACAAGAGCACACTGCTGGCTCATGGTCATCCTTCCATCTACCAGGACCCCCAGATCCCTTTCTCCTTCACTGCTCTCCAACAGCTCAGTCCCCAACCTATATTGATACATGGGGTTAGTCTTTCCCAGGTGCAAAAGTTGACACTTGGCCTTATTGAATTTCATTCAATTTCTCCCTGCCCAACTTTCCATCCAATGGGGCATTCGAAATTCAGTCCCATACTAATGTAAGTACCATTCCTGGTATGTAAGAGGGCAGGGGTTGGCACAGTCCTTGTCAGTGAATATTCAGTTCATGGCATCAGGTTAGCAGTTGCATTTTATAATACTTGTTTATATATTAGTTATTTAGTTTTCTTGCTACTCTTGTTATTTCTTTGCTCTCTGTATTATTCTATTAATCTTCCCTTATCTCAACCCATGGGATTTAGCATTTCACTCCCAATTGTCCTTCCCATCTTACCATGGGAGTAGAAGGTGGGGAGGCAGTGAGTGAGTGGCTTTCATAGGGCTCAGCTGCCAGCTGGATCTAAATCACAACAGCTAGTCAGTTTTCTGTTTTGTACTGCAAAGGTATCTGAAGTCCTTTCATTGCCATCAGGAATGAAATGTAACACTGACACAAGTATTACATCACAGACTGTAAATTCTGGTCTGTCTATGAACATCTGTGTTGTTTAGAAATAAATAACTATCAGCTTGACCCCCAGATTTACAGTGTGTCTACTGTGAACTCTAGCTGCTTTAGGAATTTGAATTAGCATTATTTCAAGGGATCCAAAAGTACATCTAATCAATAGTGTTTAACAAGCTTCCCAACAAAGAGAGAAACATTGACTATCTCTCAATACGAATCTTTCCCCTCTCTTACTCTTCACTAAAAGAGGTGATTTCATGGACTGCAGTTACCTCACTCAGGTGTTACAGACAACTTCATCCCTGTGATCCCCCTATCCACTTTCAGCTGTGTTCATCTCTGAAGAAGGCAATAAGGTCTATTTGCCAGAGACCTATTATACTGCAGCCAGTACTAACAGCATCCTGGTTTTTACACAGTAGAATATCAGCTCATGGACCTCTGTTAATAGTAACTTTTCTTTCATAGAAATGTAGAAACCCATAATAGGTGAATACTAACAGGAAGAAATATTCTCCCCTTTTTTCACGAGGACATGACATTGTTTTAACTGTACTCTCATGACAGTAGATAAGCATTCAAAGGGTCAGAACTACAAGGACATAAAGCAGTTTTGCAAACCTAGTTATTATACAGAATTCCACAGTAATTTAATCTAGATACTCACTGTATGCCTACCCTAATTCCCTAAATTGCTTGCTAACTTCAATAATCTCCTTCCATCAGAAATCTTTTACAGTAGATACAATTTCAACTGTGTATTTTATCTTGTTGTTGGAGGACATTCAAGATTTTTTTTTTCCAAGCCACAGAGCTATGATACTTTTCAAAACTGTAATCATATCATTTGATATGGCACAGCATAAAATCAATAAAGTAATATAAAATAAGATAAATGAGTTATCTTTCTTGGGAATCTTTTGGCTTAACATATGACAAGCTTTGTGCAAAAAAGTGACTAGCTGATGAAAATCTCTCTTGAGCATGAGCAAATTGGATTATCAATTAGCTGTATGTCTTCAAATATCTCCTTTTCTTAAGCCTCCTTGAATTCCACTCTCATTTGTCAAGTGCCAGTGAAAAATGTCTGTGATCTGCAGCAAAGCCTTACTTGCAGACTGCCATTTTCTTCTTGAAAACTAAAGCATGGTAAGCTTCACTAAACACGTCTAGTAAAATCCCTTACAGCAAAAACAAAGCATGAAGAATTACTTAAAATTAATTATTTCAGTGATTTAAGCTAATATTAAAGTCAAGCTGAAAAATTGTCAGCCACTGTAAGGTCCCAGGGCAAACCTCCATGGTTAGGCAGTAACAAACTGGGACTACAGAACACAATCATAGACCTGGGGCCTGCAGATTTGGGCTTGTGTTTTTGTGGGTTTGGGGGTTTTTTGTTGTTTGTTTGGGGGTTTCTGTTCATTTGTATGTTGGGGGGGGATTATTTGGGGTTGTGTGGGTTTTTTTCCTCTTTCTTCCAGCTTCTATTAATACTCAGAAGCAACTTACCCTCTATTTACTTTACAATGGACAGGGACTGTTCTTTCTTGTTTTCCTCAGTTCTTCTGTATGTATATTAGAAAAATTGGTATGCCTCAACAGGAAAAAATAAACAGTATCTTCTTTATGGGCAAAATTTAGTTTTGCATGTTTGAGTTAATAGAAAAGCTTTTACTCAATAATTGTCCTGCATCTGGACTGTACCATACTCTCTGGAAATTTAGACTGATTTGGTTTTTTCCTCTGTGATATTTTTAAGGTATAAAAGCACTGCAAAACATAGTAGTTGTTGTACATAATGCTAATCAGCTTTCTTTAAATTTTCTACTGACAGCATATGTTTCATCAAAATAAGATCCCATCCATATGCTCCTTGGAAAAGATGGCAGAATTAGAAAATTATTAGTATTACTATTAACCAAATCTTTTGACTCCCACACAAGGAACAATTGTCATTTGCCACATATTTATTGACATGATTTTTCTTGGTTTTGTTTTTTTTTTTTAACTTGCTTTTCATAGTGAATTTAATGGCACACCAAGGCTTGTAAAGCAAAGACAGACTACTGAAAAAATGGCCATAAACCCATTACAACTTCATCACACTTCAACTGCATGCTATTTTTAATCTTAACTTCATGGTTTCTTGTGCCTCCTGGATATTTGTATCTCCAAGACTATAGTCACTTCATCTCATAAGCAGCTGAAATAACATCTGATCTCAGCTCTGCATATGCTGTTTTATTTTAAGCACAGTTTAGTACCCACAAAATATGTCAGGTTATCAACACTAGAAATCAAAGTGTTTTAATTGTCCCCAAAACAGGAATATCACAAAGGATGATGGCAAAGGCTTCCTTCTGAGATGTCCAATGAGTTTTTCTCTGCTCTGTTCTACCTAGACCATAGGTACAAGAATTGAAAAGTTTGCAAATCCTATTTTTATCATGGTGAAAAATTATGTTCTGCACTCCTTTTCATAAATCAGTCAAATTCCATCTAAGAGCTAATGAAATCTTTTACTGTTCCACCAACTGGATCATTGTTCCACAACCACAGTGATATAAAGGCTAGAGTTTCCAGTCTGAATCTGTTTCACTCCGGTGCCCAGGTGTTCTCATACCAGTATAACATATTCACTTAAGCCTTTTTTCCTCATTCTACAGGTTAGCCCAGAAAGCTGTTTAGAGACAGTAGTAACATTCTCTCTCAGCCTTTTTTTTATTTCTCTTCTGAATAAACCAAACTCTTCAAGCCACTTCTTAATAGGCAGACTCTCCAGTTTTCTTAATACGCAGTTCCAGTTTTAAGTTGAAGATTGAGTAGAGTTATTGAGTAGTAGCTCCTGTCATTTTAATTTTACTGTCAGAAAACCACCATTAAATCACATTCAGCAGTGAGGTACATACCTGGAAGGAACTTAACCTCAAGTTTTTATGTGTCTGTTCACTTTTTCAAAAGCAAAAGCACCTTTATTGTCTGGCACTAGTATTAAGACTCTCTTCAGGCTTTGGCACTTCAACTGCTGTTTAAAGGGTTTCGTCTTATATCAACAGTATGTTCAAAATCTGTCTGCAAGGAGTTGTCTTGAGTTCATTTTCCTAACAGTCTGTAAGACTATGCACCTTTACCAGCATCCAGCCCTTCTAACGAAGTCTTGTTTTGGCCAGTACTCTGTTGGTCATAGCTTCTGGAGACCTGTGCTTTACTAAAGCCTCTGTATGCATAATAATCAGCACTCTAACTACATGGGGCTGTGTAAAGGCTCAAATCACGGATGTTTTTCTATAGATTACAGAAACAATCTGTAATACAGCAGTCTAGCTACATCCAGAGATATAACTATCTATACATACATAGATAAATCTGAAGTATCTCAAAGCGGAGGATAAATCTGGGAACATTTAAAAAAATAAAAAGGGAACTGCAGAAACTATGAAGACAATTTTCCTCTAGCAATTATAGCATGAGCATTGTTTCAAGCTCAGCTAACACCATGTTTGGTCAAAAGTATATCTGAAAGTGATTTCGACCATTATTATCAGTCACTGTGCAGTGACAAGGCCAATGTGTCAGCAGCGTGGATGGGAGAGCAGGAGATTTTTTTTCTAAAGAGACATATGTCATTGTCTCCAAGAGAGGAGAAATGAGAGTGAAATATTTCTCTGACTCTTTCCATTTGATCTATTTCAGACTTTGATATACAGAAGGAGTGAGTCAGTGTTTGGCTTCATGGAACTATCACACGAAAAACCTTTCACTTTTATCTCAAATAATGTTCAAACTGCAGGCAGACAGCAATGAAATGGAAAATCACAAATGAAAAGGAATGGTTTGGAAATGAAGGTACAAAAGGGAAAACTGTTAAAAATGCAGAGCTTAACTATGCTTAGTCTCTCTCCACATGAACTTACTGTCCATTAAAGTCAAGCCTGGAGAGACATCACTGCTCAGGCTAAGAAAATTTCAGTGAAAGAATGAGACATATTGAGCATTGGGGATCCTGGTTTTGAGACATTTTTAGAGGTATACTTCCAGATGACATGACTGCAATAGATTGACAAGTTTTTATTTTCTCCAGAACTCCTGCATGTTTTCTGCAGAAAGTCTGGTATTATGTAAGAGGGTTATGCATAAATTAGTCCTGTACAACTATTAAATTATAGTCATGAGACCAGAGTTTACAAAATACTGTGAATGAGTTTACATTTCTGTGGTTAAAAAGGCTGGTGTTTTCTGATAAATATCTGAAATGCATTCCTATATTCAGATCTAGGCATGCCTCCTGATTAAGTTCAGAGTAAAAACACCATCACCTAACAACCTATAGATAAGCTACATAACTTGTGTACAGATATATAGCCTGGCAGGATGGGAACGAGAGAGAGTTACCAAGCACAGGACAATCCAGTGTCCCAGGACTAGTAAAGGAATGTGAACATCGAAACCAGGATGCAAATGTAATATATGTGTTTATTTTATAGAATGGGAAACCATATGAACTTTTATTAGTGAAGTGAAACAGTTTTGTACTGTCTTGTCTTGGTATTTAAATACTAACACTTTGCTGAAATGACCACAATAGAAGATGTTTTCTATATAGTAAAACTGGTCAACTTCTTTCTACCAAAACTGTGGCAGTATGTCCTAAAACAGGGTTTATGATGGGATCTTCTGAGCATAAACAGACATTATGGTCTGGATTACAAAACTGATGACACAAGTGCACTCACTGCTCTTTGCACACACATGCACAGGGAGCTAACAAGAATAGCACAGGTCATCCAGACAGCTCACACTGTGAATAAAACAGAATGACCACTTTTCCTTCTTTATCTCCTTTTGGGGAATTGGAACATTTTACAAAATCTTCTGGCAGCTAGAAAATCTAGAAGCCATCATGTCCCTCTTTTCTATCTCCCAAATGCTAGCAAACAGTTACAGAGACGGATGGCCTCTCCTTATGGTGCAACATCTCCCAGGGGAAAAGGTTAGCTGAAAGCAGTAATCACAGTTACTCTTTTGTTTTAGTCTGTCCATTGTCTGAGGCTTCTCTTATATAACAAAACAAAGCTTAGCCCAGAATACAGCTGTTCTTCCAAAGTAAATATTTTATTTGTATTCCACCTACATGGACTTACCATTATCCATCACAGCCTAGTTTTCAGTGTTCATTATAATTATGGCAAGAGAGATGGCATATAGGTGGGCTGAATTTTTCCATATTAACAAATTAGTACCTAGGAAGTCTCCATTGGACTTCTGTGGTATTTTTGGATGTATGAATTATTTTTTAGCAGTGGAAAAGATAAATTATTTCTAGGTTCCAAATTCAGCTAGTGCCACCACATTTCCAAAATATATTTGCACAGTTTTGCAAAGAAAAATGTAAAGTTTTTATGCATGAAAAGTAATCTAGCAGAAATCTACAACAGCAGCATAAATTACATGAGAAATTTCAAATTTGCTTTTGAAAGACAAGTATTTTCCACTACTTTTCTAGCTGTCTTTGAAAAAAAAATATTTTAAGAATGTGTGTTTGACATGTCTGGAAAAGATACAATAATCAAGTCTGGTTACTATTAAATCTCATTCATTTTAATTTCTAATTAAATTCCATAATAATTTTCTGAAAAAAAAGACACACAAAAAACAATAAAACCAAAACAAACAAAAAGCCCAACACAACCTCCCCCCAAAACATTAAGAATTTTAGGAACCAAATAAATAAACTATTATTGAAATTTACTTTTTTTATTATTCTTCTGATAGCAGATAATAAACATATGTAGCCTCTGTGTTATAAATACTCTGTTGTTATTTTAGTAGACTGTTTCTGATGATGTACTCCCTAAGGTGCTAATTGCATAACTATTTGTTTTATATAAAACATTTACATGTAAATTAAAAACACTAGCTTGTTCTTTTTCAATTTTTTACTGATAAAATGAAACCTACATTGTGAATACAATTATGATGGTAACCACTGCTACATTTCTTTTTTTTCCAGCATATGGTCTTCCTTGTTTTATATTTCCAGGGACTTATTTTTATGATATGGATTTATCTATTTGATGTGATATGGAGTTACCTCTTTGATGTTATATGAACTCTATTTGTATCTGTCACCTTATGCTGTATGAAAAAGCCAAAAAAGTCATAAATATGTTTAAAAAAAAAAGTAAAAAAAAATACTGATTTTCTTTTCCCAGGTCTGGCAGGTCTAGGTTAAATCTGAACATAGTTAAAGGAATGTTGCCTGTTACTGACATTACTAGCACTTGTTTTTCTGCAGAGCACTTTCAAATCCAATACCATTTTGTATTTAGCAACGGGGAAGCACACTGTTATTTGTTTCTGTCCTATTATTCCACTGGGTGACAACAAATGCTGATGAAGTGCTGTATCTGTTTAGGGTTAGGGCTGGACTGCCCACCACCCAGTGATAGACACCCTCCACTACTCATCCTCTTTCCCCCTCCCCTCCAAGGGAACGGGAAGGGAAATAAGAGAGAGAGACTTGTGGATTGGAAAAAAAAAACAACCCATCCAAACAACAAAAAACTACAACTACTTTAATGACAATAGTAACAATAGATGAAATATATATGCAAATATACGTAGAACGAGCACCAAACTCAACTCCTCCTTGATGGCAACTATGTCACCATCCCTACTGATACTGAGACAGGAGGCCTTCAACAGCAGATAGGAATTGGATTCAGGGGGCTGGATCCTGGAGCCAGATTCAGGAGTGAAAAGGAGAAAGAAGCAACAAAGATGGGCACTTGAAAAGCAGAAGAACACAGAGAGAGAAAAGGGAACTGACCCTCAGCTTTATATTGAGTATGAAGTGTATGGAATGGAATGTTTAGTTTGTCAGTTTAGAGTCACCTGTCCTGTCCACTCCTCCCTTTTACTCTACACCCCCAACATGGGACACAAGGTTTAGCAGTAGCCCTGGTTTACGTACCAATCCTTGGCAGTAAACCCAAACATTAGGCCTAATCACTGCTGGAAACAGGTAGTGTTTGTAAAAAATATACTTCCAGCTTCAGAAATGCAGTTACTTAGAGGAGCTTCAGCTGGAAACAGTCATTGAACAGAATCAGTGATATGTTAGCAAGACCTTTTTTAATGAATGTTCTTATTTTGCATTTTCTGTAGTTCTCAGGACTAGAAAATATTTTATTATAGAATTATGAATTACTATTGCAATGTTATCAGCTGCTCACAGTACTGCATGTGACAAAATTCCTATGTGTTTGTGAGATTAAGCAGTTGAACTTTTATCCTGAGATCAAGATTATTTGTCCTGCATTTTTATTCCATTTTTTTCTTTTTTTATATTTTCCTGTAGAAATCTCTCTCCAAAACACCACATACAACAGAAATGTACATACACTTAATCCTTTCTCCTTGCAATTCTCCATGTGTTTGCTTGGAAATGACCAAAGTTAGGATTATGGTGTACAGCAATCCTCTCTGCTTCTGTCAATATCTTCCTTAGGAACAGATTGGGGTTAAAGAAGCACATTTTATTTCATAAATAGTAACAATATAAACAGTATCATCACAGAACTTACATATGGTGAGGGAATTTCCTGAAGCCTTTCCCTCTGAGTTAAGTATTTTATGTGTTTCTTATCCCCGTGGCTGTCTTCCTAGAATGAGGGATTTTCTCATAAAGGATCACTTGCAGTTGAAAATTTGAAGTAAGCCCATAAAAGTTCAAAAGGTCAAATTCAAATCTGAATAGTAGGATGTTACATATTTTTGATGCAGTGTGAGTACATTAAGCTAAAATGTCAAGGTAGGGTATTTTTCCTACTTCTTTTCCTCTCTCCCAGAAAGGACCCTGAAAACAAAACTTTATGTTAAAAGTAGTATGTTCTCAGAAGAAAGGAATAGAAGTTATCTTTATAGCCCAGTATCAGGAGTGTAATTTTGAGATAGAATCTGATAAGTAACTTCAAACTTGGAAAGCATAAAACATATTTCTTGCAGCAGACAAAATAAACATTTTTTCTCTTGAAGAAGTCCCACAAAACCAAACAATATTTTGTCACTCAGGCATTTAATTAGAATTTCAATAATAGATTAATTGTAATTGAAAATGTACTAAACCATAGTTTAGGACTTTTTTCTAGGGAAATCTAAATTAGCATAGTTAATGAAATTACTTTACTTTTTTTGCTTTGTCAGTAAACTAAACCCCTTCCACAGCTTTCTATTTGAAAAAAAATACCCAAATAATCTGCTAAAGCAAATGATCTGCTTTTTAACCCGAGGATTACAAAAGCTATTAAGGCAAATTTCTGTGAACTAAATCAACAGTACTTTAAAATGAACTTTTGACACCTTACAAATATTATTTTGGGTTTTTTTAAAAAGACAGCAGTTTCTCTAAATGCCAGAGAGATTTAAACTGAAGTATGAACTATATGATCTTCCGGATACTGGTTTCTTCCACCAAGCTCACAAGTAATGCTGAGAATGCCTAAGAGTTCATTTAGAGCTGATTTGTGGAGCAGTAAAGAAAACCAAAATATTTTTGGCTAACTGTCAAACTACTATGAACAAACTAAGTCACCCTGGACATGTTTGAGGAATGTGCAAAAAAAAGCAGTCTGTAAAAATCAAAGAAGAGTTTGCTTCTAATGACACAGTGATGGGCAAAATCATGTGAATAGGTTTCAGTACAATTCTCTGTTCAACACCAATAGCCTGGCAAGGGAGATCCTCCCTCTCCATGAGTTCTTCAGCGTGTCAAATGTGAAGTTGTCCATTGTTGTGGTTGAACTGGAGGAAAACATTGTCACAGTGCCTGTGTGTGTGAGATCATGCAAGGTGTGGAGATATTCTTCCTAGTTTTCTGTTCATTAAATGTTCAACAAAATCTAACTTCAAAATACTAAGTGAGCATAGGGAATAAAGAAAAACTTAAGCATTTGGGAAGGCACAGAATGTACAGCTAACCAAAATGGAGCTCAGCTACCATTTCCTTTTCCAAAAGATTTTGATTTCATTTTCAAAAGTCCATAACTCTATATTTTTCAAAAAAGTGCATTCAAAGACTAGTTTTGGATCAAAGCATTTTGTTTCAACAGAATCAAAGCATTACATAACATTTAACTTGAGAGTATTTTTGAAACTAACAAAATATTTAATTACTTTAGTGCCAAGATAAGAGGAATATTTTCTGTCTATCTCTTCTTTCTAAATGACTTCTTTGCAAAAAATCAGCATTATTCCAGGAAACATATTTATTTTCACATCAGTGGGAAAATGCCATCAAAGATTTTCTGACCAAATCTAAGAGACATTTTAAAATAATGTGAAAATAACATTAATTTCACTCCAGATGTCTCTTATTTGTGGCTAGTTTAGCAATCAATTTTACTCAAATATCTATCCTTTCCTATTTTTAATAGACCTGTTCTATTTTTCTTAGCTGTCAATGCTATTTATCCTCCTTATGATACTATTTTCATTCTTGCACTTTTTTTTTCCAGGATAGTCTGAGGGCTGGAAAAAAAAAATATATTTTATACATCTTTGAAGTATAAAAGAGAGGCTAAGATGTTATCAAATCCCTCTTCTTTTGATAGTTTTATTGATTTAGTAGCTACAATAAGACACTTCTTGTCACCTTTTTAGATGGAAGTACAGTGTCTTATCAGTTCATACATTTGCATTAAAATCATTTGCTAATATAAACAATACTTTATTGTCAAAAAATGTGGTTTTATACAAAGTCTTATCATGGAATATGATTTTTTAGGGTAGATATGTCTATCAAATGACAAATGCCTGACATGAAAAATGTGTGCTGCTATTTGAATTGTGATCATTTCATCTTAATCTTACTTTATTAAAAACAAACAAACAAAACCTTATTAGTTTAGATGTTGCACATGGAGAATCTATTTCAAATCAAACTGCTGGGAATCCTATTTGAATATTTCCAGCAGAGAACATCATTATCTAAATTAGTAAGAAGCAAAGATTTTTTAATGTATTCAGAACTAACAAAACAAAAACAAAATTCCAACTGGATTTATCATGAGAAACACAGCTCTGTGACTAAGTAGCTGTGGGGTAGATAATACATTTATAAATGAATTATCAGGAAATGTCCCTTTATTTGATGCTTCAAGTAAGCTTTTTAAAAGATAGATTCATTTGCTTTGAATATTTTAAATGTCACATCACTAATACTTTGACGTGGTTCAGAAGTTGAAGTGTCTGAAGGGTTTAGTTTAAAGGCAGAGTTCTAGTTTTATTTCTTAATTGCATAATATGAATTACTCTTTTAATGATAATCAGTAATGTTTATATTTTACATTAATATTGCAAAAAAAGTTTGGAAGTGCCAAAGGTAAGAGACACTTATGGATTAAGCATGTGTTGTTTGTTATGTGAAAACTGCTGATATTTTTACAGTGTGGGGACTATATCTATTTTCAGTGGCATATGGCTTGTTTATAGAAAGAAAATATTATATGAGTCTATTATTTACTCTTATTTTTCTACTTTTATGTCTTCTAGTATTGTAAAATCATCTCACTTTCCAGTCATTATGATTGTAACATCACAACAGAGAAACAGAAGGACAAGAAGCATTAATACTGCAAAATTTAATATAGCCATATACAGGAGATTGCAGCAAAGAACTTCAGGCTTTCATTTCTAAAAGAACTAGAGCTATCTACATAAGTTTGAAAAATCTGCCTATAAATGCTGACCTGAAACTTACACAGAGAGTATGAACCAAAAAAAAATGAAGTGAACCCAGATCTTCTTCAGATAGGTAACTTAAAAGAAGTCAGTTCTTTCTATCATGTACTTTTATACGTTCATAAAATAATGTCTTTTCTTTTAAAGGTCAGACTTTATAAAACTTGATGAAACCATGTGAAAAGAAATTAATAAAGAACATGTGTGTATCCTTCTTGTGAGCAGAAACCAGTATTCTTTAGTTGGTGATAAGAAGCCCATTGTTTGTACTCAAAATACAGCTCTAGCTGCTAACTAAAGTCTCAGAAGAATGTTCAGGAATCTTTTATAACTGGTTGAGCTGACTTTATGGAATTTCAGCAGTCTCCCTGAACATGCACGCTTCCATTTGTTCAACTCTACCATCATATACATGTCTATTGTGCTGCTGATAGACATGAAGAAAAGAATATGCTTTTTCGATAGACTCTGCCAACTTGGTTTAATGTTAACATACTGCTTTGGAAAGATACCTGAAGAGTGCTATCAAAAATCAAACTTTAATTGAGGAACTCAGCCTATTCATATTCTGATCTCATCAGTTTCCATTTGCATGTGACATGTTGCCAGCTTACAGTTCTTATAATAAGAACTTAACAATAAAAGGCGGAGCAATGTGAAGATAAAAGCCAGGATGAAAAGAGCTTATTTCTTGAAATGAATTCAGCAAGGGACTGATAGCTTTTACCAAGATAAGTAGCTGAGACCGCCGTCTCTTATTTATTTACAGTAAAATCCTTTTTATCTGAAGGTCTCAGTGCACAGCTTAAATTCACAGTTAACCAGAAGAACTTGTCACATGGATCTGATCATCAAGATTGCTCTGTGTATTTCAAAGTGTCACAGTTAAATAATTCATCTTTCCTACACAACTGGTGAAGAAGAGGACAACCTCAACCTGGTAGGTCCCGGAATCTGCTTCTGCCCAAGGTTAGATTCAGTACCCAAAGTAGTCAATCTTCAAGGAGTGAAGTGCACAGATAAATCCTGGCATAGGCATGCCAACCAATAGGACTACAAAGCAAACTTAGAAAGACTAAACAAAAGATACTTCATTCCAATGAAATGGCAAGGAAAACCTTGTACATAGAACATAAATATCCATGCTTCACTACAATGTATCAAGCTCTATTAAGACATTGCCCTGTAAATCTTCCTGCTGCTTTATTTCTTCTCTAGATAGCCACCTGTTGTAAGCCTCAGCCTACATTTTCCTCTCTGATATGACATTCCTGCCTTTGACTCTGTGATTCATGCCACCTCTGCTACTCTTAATGCAGTGCTACATTTAAGATTGCATCTTTAACATTTCTGTTACAATTCAGATTGCATCTTTAACATTTCTATTAAAATATAGAATTCAAGATTTTTTGTTTCTCCAAAGCATCTATTCATCTTTCAGTACTGACAAATAGCTATGTCTTTGGAATCAATTTATATATCCCTGAATATGAGACAAGCATTAGACTGTCCTGTTAAAATCTAAGGCTGATTTCAAGCTGATAAATTTTAAACAATGTTATTTCTAAATCAAAATCTGGATGGAAGAGTTATCTTCACAAATATGGTTTTGCCAGCTCTAAAGGAGATAGTGGCCATGGGAAGCTTTCTGCAAGGTGCTGTATATATCTGCTTTGCACCTTTGCGGGCATGATGCTTGCAGAGATGTCTGTGAAGAGGATAGAAAAAACATGTAGGGATAGAAATTAGACAATAAATCTTAAAAGAGAGAGGAAAAAGTTTAGATGTCAGAGAGTCTGAAAACTCATTTGAGTATGTTCATCATAAAAAGAAGAACAGAAGTACTAGCCTATTACTCTGTGATTTTAAAAGATGTTGCCACATGACACTAAGATGTCTGTTGGTGTTTACCAATGTTTTTGCATCTGCCTTTACTAACAAATCATCACATGATTGCAGATGGTATCAATCAAGTAAGTAAAAGGCTATTGAAAAATAAATAAAAATATTGAAAAGTGATCTGTTCCCTACATTTTGTGGTAAGTATGATGGGTAACAGAGGGCTTTAACTGCACCAGGAAGGATTCAAGTTAGGAAGCAGAAAAAGCTTCAAAAGATTAGTATTGATAATGAGGGACTGGATTAATTTGTCTGGCAAAACAGTGGAGCCTTTATCTCTGCAACTTTTTAAGGACAGCTCAGGCAATTATTTATCAAGAATAGCTCATGACAGGAATAACGTCTGTCACAATCTGACTCTGCCCTGGGGCAGAATGAAAGACTAGATGATGCTCAAGACTCCTTCAGTTCTCATTTTGCTGTGGTTTTTTATAGTTTACTCTTATTCAGAGATCTAATAAACAAGACTGTAGCTACTGGCTTTTTGTTACATGCATACCGGCAATCTCCAGAATTCCCAGTTGCCTTGGTGAAGAATTATATGGCTATTGTAGCTATGTCAATAATTTTTATATCATCTGTGGAACAAGTTAGCATTTGTAAACAAACATATTGTCCAAAGAATTGAAATCAGTCTTTTCTTTGAATTCGAGAGCAGCTCAATTGCATCATGTAGATTCAGGCAACTGAGTTGGCAGCTGGTCTCCCAAACCTCCCTTTGTAGTCAACAAATAGGCACTTTCAGGGAGTAACGGAGAGCATGAGACTAATTTTTGTGCTCTGAAGACTAGACAAATAACTGAGCAGGTTAAGTAAATTAAATTGGAAACTAGTAGTTAGACAGTGTTAGTACTCTCCTTCCACTCCTTTATAATGCTTAAATTACCAAGCAAGTGGCTCTCGTAAATAACCAATATCTAAAGAGAAGATATGAAAATATATTGGGGGAAAAATAGCACACAATTTATCACATTCAAAGAGTTTATAGATTTTTCTGCAATCTCTCCTCCTATTCTTGTGTAATAAAAAATACCAGGATGAAGTAATTGTTTTTCCTAACAACTCAATGTGAAAAATCTCTGAAATAGGCTGGCTATGTAAATATCTAGCAAAGAGTAAAAGAAAATCTACTCTATTTTGGATCCCACTCAGACTGGTAGTAAATATAAGATAATGTTAAATAAATATGTTTTAGGAATTTTTAGAAGTGTTTCATTAGAAAAATAAACACAGTCAGTGTAATTTCTTTCAAGGCTTTTTGAGACATAGATACCCATTTTTAAGTTAGAGTTAGAAAAAAAGTAAATGAAAAACAAGGTCTATCTAGCCTTCAGTTTGGTGATATGCCTCAATTAAATTTATCCTACAATGGAGAGTTCTCCTTTTTCCATCCATAAAGTTTAGTATTCTATTCTTACCTAACAAAGTGTAGCTGAGCAACTCCTTGACACTAAGGGAATATTGATGAGTGACAAAATAACATTTCCTTCCTACTAGCCACTAGAGACTGCTAGGTAACCTTAAGTACATGGAGGACTTGTGTAAAGAGTAAGGATCAGATTGTGACTAAACAGCACAAAGGAGGACACAGGACTACCTTGTTTGTTTACTTCTTTGTTCTTCACAGGACAAGTGTATCATCATTTGATCAAATTCTAAAATGGTTATCTATATTCTATCTCACTATTTCAATTGGATATCATATTTTATTGAAACATTTATTCAGCACAACCTCACTAAGCCATCGAGTAACCAGTTCCCCGCTGAACAGTCAAAACTGACACAGTTTTGTACAATATGTTTGCTATGTACAAATAATGGGAAAGTCCACCCAATTTTCAGGGACTACAGGTGGAACTGCCATATTTAGAAGTACTAAGTATGAACATGAGAGAGCTTTGACTTATTTAATTTAAAAGATCATGTACCATATTAATACCGTCTTCACTGTGTAAATTAATCTAAGCATCCGTATTTATTAATTCATAAATACTCCTTAAAATATCCAGTTCACATGGATGTAAAATATTTAACTTGCAGTATGAAATGCAGCAAAGAAATTGCTGCTTTTTTTTTTTTTTTTTGTCAATCAGACTGAAGTCTTTGTCAGAGTGGCAAAGATATATTCAATGGGACTTCCCTTTGGGGTGTCCCTTGTGCCGGGGGGACTCAGAGTCACTTCCACTGGCAGCAGAACACAAAGTGCTGTATATTGAGGGGTTTATTGCACAGTGATGCTGCTGCAAGGGAAAGACTGATTCTCCCCCTCATCTCTCAAAAAAGGATATCTCTTCTGGACTGCTGGCAGGAATGTTCAACACTGCCCATGCTAATGCCCTGCAGATTTAGGGAGGTTAACAACTTCTGAGGCTTAGATAATGCTACAGGAATTTGTGTTGGATAAATAATTCATATCTACTTTTTTATAACTAAAAAATATACCCCAAACAAAAGGAAAAAAAAAGAAAAAAAATTCCCTTGTATAACTTGACTTAGTTTCAAGCTACTGCTAAAATATTTCATTTTGTCATAAATGTCATTTTTCCCCATTTATTTCTTTCGGCAACAGGGCCTCTTCCACAGACTTGATGTCCGTGTAATGGAAAGTTAATAAATGGATCAGTACATTGTTTTCATTCTTCCCAAATGTTTCCTTCACTATGACAGACACATTACTTCCTAAACAGAAAGCTGCAAAGAGTAGAAATTTTAGCATCTCTTACAGGGTGTGTTGTTCAGGAAGCAGTGTGCATCTTTATTTGGCCAGAAATAAATAGTTTCCATGATATTTATTCTAGTTGGAATGGGATACAAATCAATAAACACACTTAAAAAAACCCCAAACAAACAAAAAAACCCCAAAACTAAAAAGCTATAAAGGACTTCGAAGAAACCAGATACAGAAAATTTCATTACATGTGGTTTTTAGCATAGATAGGACAGATGCTATACTGACTATTTCTCCCTGACATCCACAGGTATCCAGCAAATACATTTAGTTAGTGTTGCTTACCATTGTATTGGTATCACTAAGTGTTTTAACAACAGCAGGCTAACCAGAAGCAATGTAAATAAGTACCCTGTAAAATCTGTAAAATTTAGAGTGTGTTTGCTGTTTTACAGGGTCTAGATGTGAAACTGTAAATGACATTGGGTACCGAATAATGGAAAAAAGAATTATACACTAACATTCAAACCTTTAGTAATGAATTGAAGAGCCTGGGGCTAATTTGCTGCAAAAAAATAATAAAAACAAAAGCACAAATAAACTCTATTTCCTGCTTTTATATTAGGTTATGTTACCCATTTTTTGTTTAGAAATTAGGCTATGAGAAGTTACTATATTTCAAAGTGGTTTAGCTGGCATTCGCATACAATATAGAAACATCAGCTATATTAACCTGTTAGTACAGGGATTACTTCAAACATCCTGTCATTATCTTCTTGTATCGTAGTCATAATATTTCTTTATATAAATATGTGGGATGAATAAAATCATTTTAAGAAGATTTTGATAGAGTTTTTCTAAAGTTTCTTTATCCCAAAATGACCAGTTTTAAACCAGGTACCTCTTTTCTCGCATTAAGTCTTTAAGTAGTCTGTGTTTGTCACCTCTTTTTTTTATTGAGGCCTTTTGATGAAGCCCTGGATTTTTGGTTTAACTTCTTAGAATAAAACTTATACTGTTATTACTACATTTCATTCACTAATATAGAAGCCATCATTCTACAGAGCTGGCAGATTTTATGCTTCAGAGCTCATGTAATTTAGTTGGGTCCTTTAATAGGCTTATGTTTTATATATGCTGAATACAACCTTTATGCTTGTGTTACCTCTCTGAGAACTTACAGATGAAAATACAGTATTTTATTGCATAAGAAATAGTGACTGTTTTGGCCATTAACCTCAATAACTTGCATAGATTACTGTGGAGCATGTAAAACATTAACAGAAGTGAAATCTGAATCAGTACAAGATGTTTATTCAAGCTGAAGTATTGTTTATGGAAAGAAGCCCGCAGATATCTGTACTATTCTACACAGCCATCTTCTTCGGCCAGGTAATCTGTGTTCTGCTATGTACCATATTTGAATGTCAAGCCTCAGGCAGCTTATTCTTTCACAATGCTTTCTTCTTCTACAAAAATAACACTGAAAAGAAATGTTTTGCAAAATACTTGTCATGTTGTAATTAACCTATAAATGAATTTTTGTCCATTACTGTTGTACTTAACAACTGTAAATGCAATTTTAATAAAACAACTACTGGGATATATGTTATGCTGATTATATGAAAAAAATTACCTAAAAATTAAACCCATTTCACATTCATTTTGTATATAACATACCTTTTTATATAAAATTTTGAAAACTTTTTTAGATTTTCGAAAGAAGAAAAACTATAATGCCTCCATGATCAACTTCCTAGCTCTTGACTGAATGAAAATATCAGTTTATCTTTTTCTAAAATTTTATATAAATTTATGCAACTCCAAAATAGTTTGGAAAAGTAAATTATCTGCTTGGAGCCAAGAGATATAAATCCTCTCTGCTGCTAGGTACTCTTCCAAATCTGTCAGAATGCAGCTGTTTATGGATAATACTTTTGTAAATAGTGTAATGTGAAAATGTCATTATGTAGACTATCATTACGTAGACTAAACTATCAGTTTAAGACAGTTAAAATCACTCTCTCTTTTCTGTACACTCACATAAGACAGGCAGTGTTTTCCTGGTAATACACAACTGCTTTCTTCAGGAGCTCTTGCCTCCTCAGGTGAGTCAGTTTTATGGTACTGAGTGTGCTGATGTATTTTTTTCCTCAGAATCCCCTCATCTACTGTTTACTTAGTTCTGTCTCATTCTTAAAGTAATTTCCTTGACAATATTCATGTAATGTTCTGGAAAAAAAATCTTAAATTTCTATTCCAGAAGGGACTTTAGTCAAGAACTCAGTCACCCTCTGCCTTTTCTGAATTCCCCAAACCTCTTCAGTCTTGACAAAATTCACATGCTTAGTTCTTAATCCACATGTAAATCAGATCTGTATCTACCTAGATGTTCTTTGATCTGTCTCCTTCCAGGGTCTCACTTCAATGTGTTTTCTTAGAAAATAGCTGCTGGATTGGGTCTTTGATGGACAAGACTGTCATCCTTTTTAATGGTTTATGCTGTTAGCAATAGAAGTCTCCTAAATCCTATTTAAATTGCTTCATGCAAAATTAAACAACTCCAGATAGGAAGGCACTATCCACAGAGGGCAGCTGGTGCCTGATTTTGTGTCCCAGATTCTTGGTGATATTTGTGATTGCTGTATGTGTGCTTGGATGAAGGTACCGTTTTTTAGTGGAAAAAATTGTCATTGCTCAGCTTTGAAGTAACCAGCTGTACATGGTTATCTGGGAGAGAATTCAAGCCTGGCTGAATTGAAGTCTTTGGATTAGAGTTCTGCCTGGACTTCCATCAGCTTCCTATTCCACATGGATCCTTTTCCAAACTCATCCAAACCCAGGCCTCATTCTGAAACACCTAACTTTATTCATATTTGACTGGGTTTTCAGCTGAGAGGGAGTTTTTTAGAGAGGTTACAGGTTCAAAGCAAAATCACTCTGGGCATTCCTGATCAGCAGGAAAAATTTGGTAAGTGCTGTGAGCATATGACTACAAATTTTACTTGCCAGATGCTGCATTTCAAATGATTGCTGAAAATAGACTTTTTAGGAATCACAGAATCAAAGAATCACAGAATCAATGTTAGGTGTTGGAAGGGACCTCAAAAGATCATCTAGTCCAACCCCCCTGCCACAGCAGGATTCCCTAGACCAGGTCACACAGAAGCACGTCCAGACAGGTCTTGAATACCTCCATAGAAGGAGACTCCACAACCTCTCTGGGCAGTCTGTGCCAGTGCTCCGGCATCCTCACTGTGACAGCTTACAACCATTGCACTTTGTCTTGTCACTGGGCTTCTCTGACAAGAGCTTGAGCCCATCCTCCTGACACCCACCCTTCACATACTTATAAAAGCATAGATGAGGTCACCCCTTAGTCTCCTCTTCTCCAAGCTAAAGAGACTCAGCTCCTCCAGCCTTTCCTCATAAGGATGATGTTCCACACCCTTCATCATCTTGGTGGCTCTGCACTGGACTCTTTCCAGCAGTTCTTTATCCTTCTTCAACTGAGGGACCCAGAACTGGACACAATATTCCAGATGCGGCCTCACCAGGGTAGAGTAAAGGGGAAGAAGAACCTCTCTTGACCTACTAACCACACCCCTTTTAATACACCCCAGAATCCCATTGGCCCTCCTGGCCACAAGAACACACTGCTGGCTCCCGGCCATTCTTCCATCCACCAGGACCCCCAGATCCCTTTCCCCTTCACTGCTCTCTAACAGGTCAGTCCCCAATCTATACTCATACATGGGGTTGGTCTTTCCCAGGTGCAAAACTTGAGACTTGGCCTTGTTGAATTTCATTCAATTTCTCCTTGCCCAGCTCTCCAGCTTGTCTAAGTCACACCGAATGGCAGCACAACCCTCTGGTGTGTCAGCCACTGCACCCGGTTTAGTGTCGTCAGCAAACCTGCTGACAGTGCACTCTGTTCTCTCATCCAGGTTACAAATGAATAGATTGAAAAGTACTGGTCCCAGTACTGACCCCTGAGGGACTCCACAATAGAGTCCTCCAACTAGACTCCCCAAAGGCTGCTGGCTATGCAGTCAGAGAAGGGAGGTAACTACTTCATCATAAGTTAAAAATAAGGTTTTGTTGAAAATAGTTCTCAAAAACTGATTAAAAGTTATATCATTCTTTTGTTAAACCACATGTTCTCTCTTTAGATCAAATTTCTAGGTACCGACAGACTGTGTTCCCTAAAGAAACAGAGTGTTTGACCAGTCCACACAGAAACTTCTGGTCATTTCACAGCTTGCAAAGTGATAAGTATGGTTGAAGTTCAGAACCGGGTGCTACAAAAGCTAGGTGGAAAATGTCACTCATGCATAAGAAATATAGCTAGGAAAATTTGTTACAAATCCCTTTGTGTATCAGACTAGCCTGTTCTAAGGAGGGGAAGACAAGGATGTAAATTGTTCCTGAGGCCCACAGGCTCCAGATTCTGGGAAACAAGGGGTTTGAAATCAAAGGCCTCAAGCCAGCACTGCAGAAATTTACAGACAGGATGGATTCAGGTGTGTGCCTTAAATCCTGAACTGGGCACAGCATAGAGCAGGAGCTCCTCATAGAAATACCTCACCCATGTCCAAGAGTGGTGCTGTGTCTCAAAGACACTTCACAGCTTCATAGGTAAAACACTAGGGTTAGTAGGATTTTTGTCGGTTTTGCTGGTCTGTTAAACTTTCCCCATTTTTTGTTTATGGATTTAGAATTCAAAATGTGGAGAGACTCAACTGGATTTCTCTACTGAAACTGATTGTCATAGAAAAAAACCTAAATTATAGAAACTTAATTTTTTTCAGAGAAATATATTAGGGTTTTTTTCTGATGAAACACCACAGAAGACAGCTTTCTGAATACTTCATATGTAAGAAGAGGTCTTATTGACCTGATTTGCAAAGTTTGACGGAAAGTCTTCTGAACAACAAACATCAGATTTGAGTAGCCAGAAAACAAGGAATGAGTAGTGAGAATTTCAGGGAATGTGATCTTCTCATTAGTTCTTTGAAAGGTAGAGGTACAATCCAATTTTACAAAGTAGCAGCAAAACACCACAACCACGAAACTAAATTAGCCCAATTTTCTAAGAAATATTTGTACCTGTGTCTATGCAAGCACATTTGCATCTGTGCATTCATTGAACTTACTGGTCAATTTAAACTAAGACCTGACAGGAAACAGAGATTTCAGAAATATCCAAGGTAGTCATTAACCTACTGTTACAGTTAATAGCTAGCTACAAGTTTTAAAAAAATCAAGATATTAGGAAGGGGTACAGGATCTTACAAAAGAAGAAGAAAAACTAAACCAAGAGTTTGTTTGTTTTCAATTTCAGAGCATCTGCATGGCAGAAGAATCTCAAACTAGAAGACTATTAGCATTAATAGTGCTGTTTCTGTTTATGTGACACTGTCTGTTAAACCACCTTTCTCAGAAATTTTGCAGCAAAAGAGATAAATGTCCCATGAAAGCTTCTTGCAGTGTATAGTCTGATTTATTATCAGTTCAGTTTTCACTGTGAACTGTATGAGGCTTGGGCTATGGATAGAAAAAAAGTGTTGTGCTTATGTATTAAATTATGAATAATGAAAATGCATACATCAGTGGGTTCTGCTGGCAATTTGTCTTGGTTACTGCATCTCTCCAAGGGCGAGCATTTGTGCGTGTATATGTATGCATGCGTATGCATGCATATGTTTTTTTCCAGGGAAAGCACAGTAACAGGTAGTGATGACACTTACCTGAGGGATATTGGAGCATCTCCCCAAGAAAAGATTAAAACACCCATTAAAATATCACTCTTTTTACTCCTGCCTTAAATAAATAGAACATATATACCAGAACCAAGCCTAACATTGCAGCACACTGGGGCATCAAAAACACCCTTTCTGTGCTGCAGTGTTCTTCCTCATCAGTTAAAAGGAGTGATGTCTTCCACTTCCACCTATTTGCTAGTCAGAGAAGATCTTGGAAGCTTAGAAACAATGGTCTCAGTTCCATGCTATAGGAGGAACTAGTCTCATTAGTTGGACACTGTGACCTCTGACCCCTGTAAGAGAAATCTTCAAATAATACCCTGCTCTGCCTCTGCAGCCCTCAGATACAGCATGTACTTTTGCTCCTGGAGATGCACTCTTCTTGTCTGAGCAGGCTAAAAAGCAAATGAACGTGTTCCCTGTCAAAGGAATATGCAGAGAATTGACTGTCAGACTAACAACTCCTCTGGAGTTATGATAAGATCATTTTAAAGGTGTAAGAGACTGTTTGCTTATCAGCTATGGAAAACAGGTTTCCTAGCTGTGTTAAGACTGCATGTTAATGTCTCGAAGCTTGATTGATCATTGATTATCATCGTTGGAGAAGACAATGCCAGACCTCGAGGAGCCAGAGGCTAGGAAACTGCTGTGCAGGACAATGAGGCTTAGTTAAGACCTTGAGATAAGGCCCAGGTGTGTGGACATCTCGTGAGGAATTTATTCATGAGAAAAGTCTGGAGAAACCTGCGGGAGATTCCCTTTATCTTAAGGATCAGTAGGACCCTGTCCTGTACCTTTCCTATAAAAAGCTGAGGAAAAAGCCTCGTGGTGGTGTGTTGTGCTGATGAGTTGTGAGTGGAGCTGAGTGATGTGTGTATGAGAGAGAATGTCAGCGTGATCACCCACCGTCATGGAAGAAGCAGGGGGGTTCGGGACCCTCAACACGTCACTGGACCCAATCCATGGTGGTGTAACTATGCCCTCTTGCTCTCTGTTCTCTCTCTCTGCCTAATTTTCCCTCTTTTCCTCCGTCCTACTGTCCTATCTCTCTAACTCTTTTGTTTCAATAAACCCTAATTGATTTTTGGCATTTGACCTCGTTTGTGTCTTAATTTCACTCTGGGAAATAAACCTTGGATCATTAACCGGACCGGGACAAAAGGCTCATGATTTAACCAAATGTGAACAATCTTTAAAGTATGACCAAAAAAAAAAAATCAAATATTGAGATGAAAGCAAATTGCCTTCCAAATTTCATGCTCCCAGCTCTGAAGTATTGCAGCTTCTCACCTAAGGGCTGCAACAACCAAAACAGGTTTAAACCCTGGGTTTCACACTGAGAATAACTAATAGGTGTACTTTTGCAAATAAATGGACTTGAGCAGAGGTACTGAGCATACCTGGTTAAATCCTCTATGGAACCAGCAAAGTTGTAAGTCAGTGAAAAGAGGGCTTCATTATAGAAGTTTGGGGCAACTTCTGTTGCACTAAATTTACCCTAATGGTAGACAAAAATGATTTCAAAGGCATGTGGGCACTGTCATACAGCCCAGACAGACATGTAAGAAATGCAAATTTTGCTTATGTGGATGCATTTAATCTATGTTGTATAACTTAATTTTGTGGCATCCAATTTACTGCAATTATATTATTTCAAAATTTTATAAAATAATTTTTATAAAATAGTTCAGTTATATAGAAGCTAGGAGACATTTGTTATAAATATCAGAAACATAATTAATATTAAACAAAAATGTTTCCAATAGCATAATACATAACTCTTTTAATCCGTTTATCATGGAATGAATCCATGCAAATGGCACTTTCTTTATATAATCATACACATAGCAAATTGTCTTAGGACTATTAGCATAGTCTTTATGAACTCTCAAGTGTATATTTAACATTCAAGATTCATTGTATGTTGGTATTTGCACAACTGTTGTCTCTAAAAGCAAGTAATGTGAATCATCACAACAATGACACCTTTGAGAGTGCTTCGTTCTATGGTGATGTGTTTTATTTTTCTGTGAATTCTTGGAAACCAGACTGTTCTTGGTAACTGGGTTTAAATTCTTCTAAAGTTAGAACTTGTTTGCATGTGTGCAGTTGGAATGCACCTGCACACAGACACAACTTTCAATTAACAAAAATAATCTCTTTTCAATAATTACGTGTATTACTCCTAAATGACACTCACTTTTTAAACTGTTACATCTACATCTTAACTTACTTTTTTTTTTTATCCTGTGTAGTAGATAAAATTTCCCATATTCATAATTTCTTAAATTAGCTTTCACAGAATTTCTACACTTATTGAGGAGATATGTAACATATGTCATGCTGATCCCAACAGATTTCAGAGGCAGGCTTGTGGCACTTAATTCAGAAAAGACCAATGCAAATACACACCAACTTATGATGTGCTTTTGAAAGCAAAATACTTCATAATAAATACAGTGAAAAGGGAGGAAAAATACATATGAAGGTATATGTACTTTGTCACTCTAAAAGTGGCCAGATATGCTGTCTTCACATACAGATAAAAAATAAATTGAAGAAGGAAAAGCCCCACACTTTTCTCCTTTACTCTTTTAATTAATTTTCAGATTAAAAGTTTCATACAAAGATGAAATATCTTGCTAATTGATTGATATTATTAGAAAGCCAGTCAGGTTTTCAGGCTCAGACTTCCACTACCAGATCACAAATACAAAATAAATATCCTAATTATTTTCACTGTTCAGTCTTGCTGCTTCTGATTTCATGTCACATGGTCACCAATCAAAATACCTTTCTATTGGACATAATCTTTAGACCATCATGGCTGCAACAACGATAGTAACAAAAAAGAAAAGGAAAATACTTAATTTTTCTAGTTCTAGGTGACTTATATGTATGGAAATTGCATTTTATTTAACCAAGTCATTAGATTTTGTTATGTTTTTGCCTGTCATACTGAAAAAGACATCTTTTCCATGTGTAAGTACCAGACTGTCATGGAAGTTCTTGACTTTCTTTGTAAGATAGAAAGAGGAGTTTATATCAGAAGAGCAGGCCAATGTGCTGCAATCTAAGATCAAAAAATGAAATCATTAAATCAAATGGCTCATTTCTATGCTACATAGCAACATTGGTGAGGAATTGAAATAGGCACCAGTGTTGACACCAGGAAAAAATCCACAGACACATGAAAATTTGGGGAGATTAAGAAGCAATAGAGAAAGTATATGGAAGATCTTCTCAGAAATGTATCTCCAAAAAATGGGGAAGAAAAGCATATTGAAGTTGAATCTTTGGACAGGTAAACAGTATTCCAGGGACATTTTATTTTACAAAATCATAGAAAAGACAGTATTTATGGTTCTGGTTCTACACAAAACTTTCAGATAACCCTCTTTTAAATACATAACTTAGAAAACAAATAACTCAAAAAGTAGAGATGCACAAATGCTAAAGTTTCCTTGACCCGAAAGTGCTTGCCTGTTTTGAATGCTTGCTCATTTCAAACCCTTTCCTCCTCTTTCTTAGTTTAAAGGGGAGAAGAAATGAAATCAAAGCAGAAAATATTTCCTGGAACGTGAAGGATCAGCCACTTAACAACTAGCTTCAAACAGAGTTAGACTGAGCCTTTAAACATGGAGACATTACGTTAGCTTCATAATCTATTTTTGAATTCTTCTGGATGAAAGTAATTATCATTATTATTGAATTCTATCTATTTAGAGTGTGTCCTCTAGGGTGTTGCACTAATTGACTTTGTTACAACTGAAACTGTATTTTTATGCATTATCAGTAGTATTAATAAATAAACATCGTAATTATAATATTTCCAGCTGTGACTACTTTAGTTAAAGGTCATATTTTGTTCAAGAGATATATAGTTTAAATGTTGTCAAGTTTAAAATTGAGAGGATAAAATGCAATTAAACTTCCTCTTATCTCAACTTCTTGAAATTATTCAACTCCTTGAAATTATTCCAGGATTACTACAGTCAAAAGCATAAGCAATCTCACCTTCTGCGGTTAGGTTTCATGTCTTCTATGTTGATGTCTAGTGAAAGATTATTCTTTTAAGACTAAATCTGACATTTTAGAAAGTAAGAGGAAATAAATTGGAACAAATTTAGACTTTTCTATTGAACAGATCAACATTCCAGAGTGATACTGAGTGCAGACTACATAAACAGAGCTGATACCTGAATTTCTTACTCTTTCTCATCTTTATTAAGTTTTAGTGACATGTTTACCTCAAACTAACTTTTACGCTTCCAGAGAGTGCATTCTTTTTTCAAGATACTGACATTTCAGCAGTAACCTTTATATCCGAAACCTGAGCACTAGAATTCACAATATTAAAAGACTTTTTCAAACTGATAGGTTGGCCCAGTATAGTAGTTTAGAAGATGAAGTCACTAGATAAATCATCAAACTGGGAAAAGAAAGCCAAAACAACTTTCACTGTTTAATTCAAATCCATACAACATTATGATATTCTACTTTTTTCAAGACTTTTGTCATCACTTAGGGCAAACGCTCCAAGGTCTGTGAGATACAGCAGAATTTCTGAAAACATTATAGCCTGGATATGTGAGATTAGGACAAAGCTACTACATAATGGCAGAGTTTCTGCCAGACTTTAGCTTTCTGAATATGAATCCACATGGGGGAATGAGTTTTAGAGATTCTGGCCAGAAGCCTATGAAGAATACTGTATTTCTGTTTAAAACATTTCTTTCTGCAAAACCTACAATTTGAGAATTAAACATTCTAAATGTTCTGAGAACACAAATAGAAAATAAAGAGTAAAGTCACAGCCAAGCTGGATGTGCTGTGGGAACATAGAATCTGACGAAGTGCAGAGAAACTGAATTTTCTTTCCTATTTATAAATGATGGTTTGAATTTAATTGCCCTGTGCATTTGGCTAGTCACATAGTGGTCTGCTGCTCTTGATTTGACTGATACCAATATGGCCATAACTTCCACATATTATTTAATGAAGTTGCTGATTTTCACTCATTTGAGAGCCTCTTGGTGTTACTGTATTTTGAATTTACTGTGATTACTACTCCATTATAAAGGCATGACTGTGTATAATATCTAAATTATGAGACAATGGGATCCAATAACTGGCTGCTACCTCTAATGTTGCTCTGATTTTAAACACTAAGGTATATCCTTTATTTACACAAAGGTTTGATTTCAGCCTCATGATCCCTACTCTCTGACCAGTAAAGGATATTCTCCACCCTTTTATATCCTCTGAAAAGTCACACAAAAAGAAGGAAAAAACTTAAAACATTCTAGGATCTTTTCCTTTGTAACAGGATTTCTATATGGAGACAGAAGAGAGTGAAGAGGGTGACAAATCCACACACAGATAATTGAGGAATGGCATACACTGCTCACCAACAAACACACAATGGACGTTAGAGATTAAGAGTCTTCTTGTGATTCTGTGATATTTGTTAGGAAATTCTGAAGAACATGTTCTGGAGGCTGCTTTTCCAATCAATCTCCCCATAAACTCACAGTAGAACAACACAAACCACTAAACTAGTCCACAACGTACCTTTGAGAATGCTTGAAGAAGCATATGATGTCCTTTCCAACCGTAATGATTCTGTGATTCTATAATTTCTTTACTGAAAGAGTGGTGAGATATTGGAATAGGCTGCCCAGGGAGGTGGTGGAGTCACCATCCCTGGAGGTTTTTAAGAAGAGGATTGATGTGGTTCTTCAGGGGATGATTTAGGGGTAAGAGTAGTGTAGGGCTATCGGTTGGACTAGATGATCTTGAGGGTCCTTTCCAACAGTAATCATTCTGTGATTCTGTGATGTTCCTTTTATACACCCATCTAGGAGCTTCACCACATTAATATAAAATGGTTACTTTTACTGTGATCCCATTAACTGCAGTATCTTCCAGCAATGTTGTATTGGAAACAATGTCATCAAAAGGCCTAATCAGCCCATCCTTCCACTGGGAGAAGTGCATGTAATTCATGAAGCTATAAATGAAGCTACATCCTATTAACTAGAAGAGATGGAACTATTTGAAGACATTGGGTTCTGTACAAAAAAATCTTCCAAAATATGTGGTCAGACTTACACTACTTATTTTGCCTTATTTTGAAGAAGAAAATGTAGTATTAGTGAAGGCAGACTTATCTTGTTTGGGTTCCTACAAAGAGTTCCCTCTTTTCCTACTTTTGAGAGAAGATAGAATCTTTAGGATTCCAAAATGAAAAATACTTCTAGTTATGGGTTGGTGATATCCTGGTTGCACTGCAAAGCACTTACCTTTGATTCCTACTGGATGTGGTCTGCAGTGTGACGACTCCATTGTTCCTCAAGAAAAATCTATCTACTATTTCTTCTGGGGCATAACAAAGAAAGGCAGACTTGAATTTGTGTGCTGTAATATCACTGTTGGATGGAAATATTTAAAAAAGCTTTACACACGGAATGAAACCAAGAAAATGTGTGTCTCTGTCAGCAAGTTTCAGTTCTCAGAAGTAAACCTGCAAGGCTAAGCATTTTGGATCAGAGTACTAACTGAAAAAAACTGAAATGAGACATAGTTATGCTGGAGCATTAGCAAAAGGTAAGAGTAATATTAAGTGTATTAAGTTTGAAACACTAGGAACATACAATTGTTCTGAAATCCCATTATGGAGATATATTATTATTAGGTTCCACTGTTGCCTCAGTAAGGGAAAGAACATAAAATACAAATCAGTCGGCACAAAGATTGGGATGAAATCTTAAGACATCAGTTTTCTAAACAAAGTCACAAATCACTTCCTTTGCTTGGGAAGGCAGATGCACCATTTTGAAGAGCCCCAAGAAGGAGGATGTAGAACACATGTCTTGCTGTTTTAGACTTCACAATCTAACTGGAGAAACTTACTTTGTGCCAACAGGCATTGCAAACAACTCACTCAACTTCTCTGCCAATATGGCAATTTGCATAGCATTACCCATAATGCTTCACATTGTGCCTTTGCTTTGAAAACAGATTTAATTGAGCCTTGCTGAGCTGCATTAATGTGTTTGTTTAAATTGAGCAAATCTAATTAGCTCGCATGAAAGTTATGCCACCTCTGGTGCAGCAAAGCTAATGCAATTAAAGTCAGCCAGATGTATTGAGTATTGTAAACATGCACTCTTACTGGTGAAGAATAGTTCAGTATTCATCAGAGACTGGGCAGTTTTGTAACACATTAAGAACAGCTGCACTCTTTATAGTATACAAGTACATATTATGCTGTGTATATGACTATTTTAAAATGCCAAGGATCCTGCATTCTACAACAGTACATGTTATAAGATCAGAACAAACTCATCTATATCTCTGTAAACACAAGTCTGCTATTTTTTTAAAGAGGTGTATATGAAGTATTACTACAAAATCAATTTTTACTAAACATTACATAAAGACTGTTTATGCTGGAAATAATGTTTAAAGTCCTTGACTATTTATGTGTTTTTATGAACTGGATTTCTGAAAAAAGGTGGAACAGGACAGTAACTAAGAGTAACAGAGGAAACTCCAAGATGCTCTTTGAAAACAATCAAAAGATGCTTAATAAAGTAAAAATGTATTTTATTGAAATGATTCATTAGTTTCACTACAGGCTCCTTGGTCAGATATTATGTTCTAGTTAACTGCTATCTATAAACAGGGCAGTGATAGAGATGTTCAGATGATTTCTTATTCTTGTACTGGTTTGGTTTTAATACTGATATTAGTATCTATTTTTGTAGATGTAAAAAAAAAAAAAAAAAGTATTCATAATTCCTGAATGTCAAAGGTTCTTCTGCAAATAAAGCAATTTACATAGGATTATCCATAACACTTCAAATTGTCCCTTTTCTTTGAAAACTTAGGAGAGGTGCACAGTTGGCTTTGTGTCTTCTAAGTAGTCACTCACTGTTTCTGTTTTGCATTCCCTTCCTGCCAAGAGGACTGAATAAAAAATTACTTTCCCCCTGTTACTTGATAACCTTCTTCTTCCTCATTTATTTAATTAAGCTATAATTGTTGCCTATTGTAATTACGTCTAGCGTTTCACACTAGGCAAAATGTGAGTAGGCACTAGGTGGAAAAAAAGGCAGGTAATATTCTCCTTACTCTTCTTAAATCATGAACATATCAAGTTCTAACTTTTCAGCATTCCTATCTGTTAAAATGGACATAACAATACTAAAAGAAATTATTAATTTGGTTTTCCTGCCATCCCCCCTCCTGAAAGTCTCAGAGGCATAAACATTGTAGAATGAAAGAAACGTTTGACTGAGTTTTTCAGAAGCAATAGGTTAATCATAGATTAGAAAATATCTACTCACAAAACATCTTGGGTACATATTTTAGAAATCATCAGTTTTTGAGAATAGCAGTAAAAGCTATAAAAATAGGACAATTTAATAAGGAATTTGAAGTTAAAAACTAACATCCTTTACACTTAAGAAAGATAATCTTCTTAAATGTGTTCAAGAAAATGTTTCTTGTGTTTAGCTGCGTGCTTCAAATCCTAGTCTGTTTGTTATCTGAGGATTTCTAAAGGTGACAAGGTAGCAAAGACCCATTCAAACTCTCCTTTACTGGATTTTTTGATTTTTCTGCAGAACCTTTACTATAGTGAATGGAAGGATCTGATGCATGGCTTAAAACATTCTTTCTTTCCATGCTGTTTTCCTGTCTGATGTCTCAAGTCCCTGGAGGAAGTGACAACAGCTTAGAAGCTGCTCTAAATGTTTTGTCCAGTGATCTGTTGTTTGGCTACCCCACACTGATATGCCCATCCCCAACATACAGCCACTTTAAGGAGGGTCTGGAGTATCAGTACAGTCTTTCCACAATTCCTGCACTGAAGGTGTTGTATAGTTACTTTCCTCCCATCTGTCTTCTCCCAGGCCAGGTCATGGCAGTGGGATTGCAGTAGTATAAGAGCAGTAAGAAATGGACTCCTTGAAATGAATTGTGGAAAGAGCATGAGTTTTGCTGAAGCCAACTGAAGCCATCGTTTGGCTGAAGGAAGAATACAGGAGGCAGGGATTTTTTGTTTGTCATTTGTTTGTTTCAGTTGCTGGACCCAATATAGATTCCTCTGGTGTTCTTCATCTTAATTTTGTAAAACTATTTTTCTGTTGGGCAACAACAGACATTCATTACCACAAATTATCAATTAGTTTGTCTATCTCTTAAAACTCACAATTTCAAGAAATGTCAAAATGCCTGACATTTCATAGGATCACAGAATATTTTGGACTGGAAGGCCCCTTTAAATGTCATCTAGCCCAATCCCCTCACACTGCAATGGACAGGGACATCTCCAAGCACGGGGATTGGACTAGATGATCTTTTGAGGTCCCTTCCAACTCCTAACATTGTGTGATTCTGTGATTCTTTGAACTAGATCACTAGATTTAGTGATGATGACTAGATATTTTGTCACTGTCAACAATAAAGACTACCTTCAAAAATGCAAGAGTAAAGATCACAGCATGTGGGGCTTGCTCATCCACCACTCTGGCAGTAACTTTATGCATCTTTCATTTATTCAGGAATGCATGTCACAAAATACTGGTGCCATGTCTCAGCTGCAGTTTGCACCAGGAACTGGACTTTTTTTCAGCTGCTGGGCAAGCTTTTTTGGTGTCCTGTCACTGATCTACCTTTCACTGGAAAACATGTTTTTTGTTTCCAGAATCTATACCAGCATGGTGTATGTGCCACTGAGATGATGATGAATTTTTCAAAAGGTATGGATTTGAGTGGGATACCTATTATCCAGAAAAATGAACATTGTTTCAGTACTTGAAAGCAGAAATAGAAAATAAATGCAGGGTGAGAAAGAAGCAAAGTTTTCTGAGTAAAATAAACCAGACTCTCTCCTATCACAACTTGTTTATCCTAATGAAACATTATATGATTGAAATACAAGCTGGAGGATGAAAGGGGGAAAATACTACATGCAGAGGAACAGAGTCACTGAACCAAGTGTTAGTTAAATATCAAAACCAATTATTTCGAACTAAGCAGGAGGCACCTCTCAAAAAATGAGAGAAAAGAACTGTTGCAAACTGGAACCTACTGCTGCTCATTCATTAAAGGAGTTTTTTTCAAGAAGAAATATGGACTTTCTGTACCAGCTAAATGAAGCCTTATTTCACCTTGCGAACAGGTAACATGTAGGAAACAAAAGAGATACTGTAAGACTCAAGATCATTAAAAGAATTATGAAAGACCTGTAACAAAACATAAAGACTTCTTTCACTTAATGTGTTCTTTCCTTTCTTTTCAAAAGAGGTAGTATCCTAGCTACTTGGTAATTAGTAATCAACATATCACATTAACTACTCATAACTCCAGAGGATTTGTTACCTTCTGGCTTTTAAAACATGGAAAGGATTAAGTCCTGACAAGACACACAAAGTAGAAAAGAAACAAAACCAACCAACAAACAACAACAAAACAAAACAAAACAAAACACCCCAAACCAACGAACCAACAAAATACCAACCCCCTAAAAATGCCACAACAAGTTTCAGTTTTAATCCAGTGCCAGATATTTAGGAATAATTTGCAAAGTGTTCTGTAAATCTTACAGACAGCACAGCTGAGATGGAGAAAGGGATGGCAATATTCAGTTTGTTTGTCTGTAAAATCCAATTTACCTGAAGGCGAAACTTAAAAGGTTCCCCACCATGCTTCAGCAGTGGGTTCTTGGGTTTGATGTGTTGGTATCCAATAATAGCTAACTAAAACATCCTCATGAAGTCCTAGTCCAGAAAACAGCAACTGTAGATTTTGTCCCTCGAACACATGAGCTCCAGGATGCAGAGAATTTGCCTGTGTGGGTGGAGGAAGGAGCCACCCACCCTGGGAAAGGAGTTGCCGTCTCTTCTCTAGCTTCATTCACTAAAGCAAAACTGGTGAATTTTCTTCCCTTTCTGGCAGCATCTGTGGAGAGGTAGAAGGTTCTGCTGAGCTCCATCAGCAACCACTGTTTCCTTGGATTGATTGTTTTAGAAAAACTATGAAGTCATACCGTAAAACAACGGTGAAGGATATTTTGGGTTTAAAAATCCTCACTGAATGCTGTTTTAAAAGCTCACATTAGCTTTGACATAGAAATTGATAAACAATAATGCAGCATGCGTATGGATACAGCATTATGACTATCCTTTTACACCACTACCAGTGAGGGGGGGAAAAAAACCTAACAATTTACTGGTTTACAAAAAGTTGTGACTAGGAGAAAAGTCTGGTGAGACTCTGAAGAGTTTAGACTTGTCTAAAGAAGTATCCTTTTCTGGAAGGTATAGAAGACCAATGTGCAAACAGAGGGGAGAAATAATCAAGGCCCTTTGGAAAGGCTGCTAGACAGAGCTCCAAAAATCTATCCCAGGACAGCTTTTTACAGCAGTCCTTAGATGTAACCTCAACTAGGTCAATCAGCTTACTGCAGTTTTAAATAAACTACATCTAGATCTTTGAAACCTCTTGTAAGGTTTATAGAAAGTATTCAGCATTATTTTATCTCTTTTGTTCAAGGAAGCTCTCTCTGTAGCCTTTTCCTTCAATCTAGTACTAATATTCATAGTTTTGTTAAAAAAGAATACTCTGAAACTATGAGAACCACTTTATAGGTGTAATTTCTGAGCTTTTTCTGCCCTGACAACTCCTGATCACACAATATCTAGAAAAATAATTGCTCAACAGAGTAAACAAATACTTTTCAAAAATACCTTAGGTCTTCAGAATATGAAAACCACTTTTAAAACAAACAGCTCAATTCTGTATGCTAAGAGGTCTAAACACTCCTTATCCAGCAGTTACTTAAAACAGCATTTTCCTCATCTGAGCTCCTAATTATCTCTACCTGTTTGTGTAATACACTAAACGAAGTCTCTATTCTCATTTTCATAGTCCCTTTCCAATCAGAGGGACTGCTTAGGGGCTCCCAGGCGCATCCTATAAAAGAAACATCATATAACTGCTTTGAATTTAATGGAAGGTTTTTTGATTTGGTGTGTGTGGGGGGGGGTGTTTGTTTGGATGGTTTAGGGTTTTTTTGCTTTGTTTTTGGCTTTTTTGTTGTTTGTTTTGGGGTTTTTTTTGTCAAGTACAGCAAAAGTCTGTTTTAAAGCAAGAGACAAGAACACGTTCTCTTTTTTCCCCCCTATGTTGCTAGCAATTCTGAGTTCTCCTGTTGTGTAATGCTGTTTTTAAATCTATGTCATTTCTCTAACAGTACATTAGAGATGCAGGTCTCTCTTGCATCTCCTTTTGCTTTATGGGGAGCACATAGATGCTTGAAAGAGCTCTTAACAGGGTAATTATTGCCTGGTGTAATTTACTGGCTAGTGTAATGCTCTGAGAGGCATTAAAAAAAGAAAGAACTCACATCATCTGAGACTAGGCAATATGTGCTTTTCAATGACACTAAGTGGGTTTTCTGTGGTAGAAGAAAGAAAATAAACACACAAGTTTCAGGTAAGTTTTGGGTTTGCTTTGTTCTTCATTTTGTGTACTGTTTCCCTGTTAATGTACTGTGCTGTAGAAGTATCCTGGCTGTAACAAGATGACTTTTTTTCCCAGTATAACTTTCAGGAGAAAGTGTGCAGGAAAACTTTTAATGAGAAAGCTGAGGACAGCTCTTGTTTTTGAATGTCCCTCAACAACCAGTGTCTGTGCAATAGTCATTTCACTGGCTCTACATAAATCCAACTAAAAAGACTGGAGACTTTCCAACAAGATGTTTGTGAGCACCAGAGTGGAGATGCTTTGTGTGAGCTATCTAGTGGGATACGAGAGAAAACTCTGAAGAAGAGGGATGAAGCAGAAACTTTCATTGTCAGAAACATCAGCCTCTACTTTAGGCTATTAAAAGAGGTGAGATCTACCTTAGGGTAGAAGTCAAGACTGCACCTTTTTGATGACTTACAGACATGCTGTGTTTTTAAAAAGTAGCAATAATTCAGAAACTTCCTTTTTAAGTCTTGTCTCCTGTTAAGTCTATCGTAATGCCAGGCTGGGTCACTTGTGAAGCTTAAAACAGCTGCAGTGCGACTACTGAAGGGATGCATGGGGAAATGGGAGCTCAGCAACCTGAAGCATCATATCCAGGGTTTATGGTGATCACTGAGATTTATACCACCAGAAAGGAGAAGAGTTGAATGTACACAAACCTAAAATATATCTGAGAGGCTCAGAAATTAATATTGATCCTGATATCCAGCTACTTCATGAGCATGTAGGCTTTGCAGTTGGCTGTATTCCTGTTGTAAGGTAGTGTAAAGGTACCTGAGAGAGCAGAGACATATATTGGTCCTACGTGGTAAGCCCACCTAGCCCAGCACTTGGTAAGCAGAGTTGTAAGTCTGGGTTGTGAGGCCTAAGTATGGAGGGAATAAACCCAAGCTTATCAGAAGGGCTTGCTCCTGCACTCAAACTTCCTGCTGCCAAACTGCATATTGATTGATTTATGCCTTGTCAGCTTCAGTCTCTTTGTGTTTCCTGGTATTCCGTGTTCTGCAGTTAGAGCTGGGGTAAAAAAGAAGCCATGTCTGTTGGAGTAATATCTGTGCAGATGGGAGGCTGAAAGTCATTGCATCAATAAGTTTCTGGCCTAAGATGTAGATGAGAACATCTTGGATGAGAAGCTCGACATGAGCAGCCAGTGTGTGCTTGCAGCCCAGAAGGCCAACCGTATCCTGGGCTGCATCAAGAGAAGCATGGCCAGCAGGCCGAGGGAAGTGATTCTCCCCCTCTACTCTGCACTTGTGAGACCCCACCTGGAATACTGCATCCAGTTCTGGAGCCCCTATTACAAGAGGGATTACAGAGGAGGGCCAGGAGAATGATAAGAGGACTGGAGCACCTCTGCTACCAGGACAGACTGAGAGAGTTGGGATTGTTCAGTGTAAAGAAGAGAAGGCTGTGAGGAGACCTTACTGTGGCTTTCCAGTGTCTGAAGGGGTCTACAAGAAAGCTGTTGAGGAACTTTTTAGGAGGTCAGACAGTGATAGAACCAGGGGAAAGGGGTGTAAGCTAGAGGAGGGTAGATTTAGATTAGACTTTAGGAGGAAGTTGTTCACTATGAGGGTGGTTAGACAGTGGAAGAAGCTGTCCAGAGAGATTGTGGAAGCCTCATCGCTGGAAGCTTTTAAGACAAGGCTTGATGGAGCCCTGGGCAACCTGATCTAGTGGATGGTGTCCCTGCCAGGCAGGGGGGTTGGAACTAGATGATCTTTGAGGTCCCTTCCAACTCTGGCAATTCTATGATTTCATGATTCTATGATTCTATAAGATTCCTTAACTCCAGAAAATTGCTTGACACAGCTCAGAACTACATTACATCACCAACTGACGGTGCCAGAGTGCTGTGCCCAGACAAGGGATGATGCAATAGTCAGAGATGTGCCATGTTGCAGGAAGAGCATAATTATTTATGTGAGCTAACACACAGAAGTGTAATCACTTCTGAAATCAGTGCAAAATCTTTCTTCCTGCTGAGCTCAATTTTGAAATCCAGTGTGTTCATTAAATATAAAAATTGTGTAGCCTTCATATCTGGGCACCATGCTATAAGTTTTCATCTGAAGTGACCTCCAGCTCAGAGGAGGCCTGCAATTTCACCTCCTAAAAATTAATCCTACACAAACCCAGTATGATACATGAGTCATGTAAAATCTTTATGTAGTATTTTTAAGGCCTAGGGGAACAACTGTTTAGAGGATGAAAAAAAATAACCTGATATTTGCAACCATGATTTATTGAATCTAGTTTTTAAAAAGGTCACGTTTATCAAACACTGCTGAATGCATATATGTTGTTTGGAGTCTTCCAAAGAATTTCTTGTTGCCTATAGGCTTGTGGTCCAGATCTTGACTCCTGACCAACAATCAGGGTGAAAGATGGAGAACTAGTCTCCTCCAAAGAATCCTTGGAGAAAAGCCCAAAGAGGAGCTTCAAAATAATATATTCAGGAGGTGCATACTTAACCAGGAGAAATAGTGGCAATCTAAGTATATGTATTCCTTGGTGTTTCTTCGGGTGTAACAGAGGCTAGCCCAGCAGGGATTTGGCATGCTGCTTTACACAACCTCTATAACATCCCCAGACAAAGTGCTTTGCAACAAGGGCAAATGTCTGGCTTTGTATTTTAACAGATGATCCATCAACGATGTACAGCAGCCACACATTTATAAAAAGAGACCTTTTTAAAGTCTTGGATATACTTCAGATATGCTGTAATCCTTCAGCCACAGTCCTGCCATAGGGATCACAACAGTACTATACATGAAGAAGTGCAAATATATTTTTGGAGAGAGAGAAAAAAAACAACCAACCAACCAAAAAAAAAAAAAAAAAAAAAACCCCACACCCTTGTACTTCACCTCCAGTAACTTCACTTTCTGTGGCATGTTAAGGATGAATAGAAATTTATCCAAAATCTCAAGCTGAGACACTTAGTGTCTAACTGTTAAGGACAGCTAAAGATACAGACTGATGAATGCTGATCAGTTTCTAGGCAATCATTTACCTGGATGAGTATCTAATGAAGAATAATGAATAAGCATCACATATAGGGAAACTGTGAGCTGTGATCGTCTTTGAAAGGTATGAAAATAAGGCAATAAAAAGCAAATTTTTCTCATGTGCAATATCTGTTTCACAGTTTGTCCAGCTTTCAACCTGCCTCTGTGACAATTCAGCTTTAGAGATCAGTTTCTGGATAGCCTTAGGGCTGTCAGGAGAAACTTCCACTATAAATGATTCATTTTATGTTTTCCTCTACTGATAAAATAAGCAGGGCTAATGTATCAGGCCTGAGCCCTGCCCTGTAATTGTTCAAACTATTAGCATAATCGTAGGCATGGTTTGAATTGTGTTGACTAGGACTTGTTCAGGCAAAACCCAGGCATTGTTTGAAAGTTAGTGTAGACCAAGAACCTTTCCCATTAAACAGATTTGGTATAGGTATCCTAAGTTGAGCACAGGCAAGTGTAACTGCAGAGGTGTAGCTGTGATGTAACAGTGGACCAAAGTGCCAGAAAACAGTTCTTGGCCCATTTGATTTGAGTTTAAATACTGAGAAATTAATATATGCAGTGTATATAACAGTAATCTGCAAAATTCCCTGAGATGCTCACCTTGCTTTTCTGTGCAGAAATAGAGCTTGTATTAACATAAAGTTGAAGGTCACTTAGGCAAACGTGGTTTTCATCAAGGTTATAAGGTTTGTGAAGAATGTACCATTGCAGGTCACAAACCTTTTCCATAATCCCTGTGCTCAACCAAGTGTCTCAGCCCTCCATCAGTATGCTGGGTCTCCTCCCAAGGCAGAGATCTGGACACATATTTTTCTTTAATCCCAAAGGAGACACTTATAGAGGTGTAAAGGGAATGTGATAGCAGTTAGGAAAAATAATGCTTCAGCTACACTACTCTGTCTGAGACAGTTAGTTCATTATTTTTTCCCAGGCTGCTTTCTCCAGGAGAAAGATCATAGACTTACACCTTTAAAACAAAAGCTGAGATTCACCTTTGTCACTTTCGTCCTTTCAGTGAGTAAACTGGGATTTTCAAAAACTGACTTTGTCTGTGGTAAATATGAACATTTTTAAGAATAACCAAGTTCTCTTTAGTCTGGCTCGACCATAATCAACTGATGTCAAATTGTTTCTTTGAATAACACAGAATACTATTAGGATAGGAATAACTATGTACTACTACCCATTAGCAAATTTTGACTTCTTCATAGTGAGATTTATATTTAGATTTTATATGTATACCTGACAGTTTCCTGTATGTCAGTTTTCTCTACATATTTAAAGAAACAGCCCATTTCACATTTATGATAAATTGTTTCACAGACAGCAAGCTACATCAAACTGCTGCAGGATGTCACTTTACTGACTTTGTTTAATAAGATTAGCATACTTGATATTCAAACTGTTGACTTGTTTGAGGGTTATCTGTATGAGTACAGAAATACAATGGTCTCTGTCAAGTTTTTTGTTAAATTGAGAGAAGACAAGCATGGGATTGGAGTAGTCCTAAAATAGTTTCACTTCTTGAAATCTCTCAGATTTCTCAGAGCCATCTTCTTGGACAAGAAATATATTTTTTTCTCCAAGCTTGAACATCTTTGCATAGTGAAAGGCCAAGAATCTTGATGAAATTCACAAAAACTGTGGTGCAGCTCTTCTCAAACTGCTTGGTTTTGGAAGTGACTAAAGAGTAGCAATAGTAAAATCCAAATCAGAATGGAAATGTAGTATCATTAATTATTTAAATTTTATTTCTACTAATTTTATTTATACAGGAGGAGATGTATCAGCTTTGGTAGTATGTTCAGTCTAAGGTACAGCTTTGTTTTGCAAATTTGGAGTCATTCCATCATTATCAGTGAAATCTAGCATAATTTTAGCATGTTATGTGGTTTAATAATTTGGGGGTACATACTTAGAGAAAATAGTGCTAAATTTTTTTTGTTGTTGTGACCTTGGGTCTTAGAGGGGTGTTATCTATTAATAATCTAAACCAGCATTTTTGGGTTTACTTCAAATACATTTTTTTTTATTTTAATGACTGATGATTCCTCTGAAAAAGATCCTCAATAGTCAAATACCCATTACCCAAGGGACAATTCTGCATTATATTAAGGTCCAATTGTGTGCAAAAAATCCACGTAATCAAGGAGAAAGACTTTAGTCCTAAGTGTCTGATTGAACCATTGTGTGGTGTATAATGCTGTTTGACAACCTGCTGAATTTATGCCAAGTAGTTCACCCTTTCTTCTTTTGAGGAGCAGCATCTTTTTCAAGTGTTGTAAATTACAGAATGTTTTAAAGAAATGGGAATGGCAGAAAGAATCTGTCAAACATACAGATAAAGAGTCTGGCTAATTCCAATGATTTGGGGCATAGAAGTAGTAAATACCAGTGCCATTTTTCTTGAATATGAGACAGATGAATCATGCAATATGGACTCACAAATGCATATGTGCATGTAAGTGTGTGTGTAGGGGATCTGGAAAAAAAGAATTACTATTGAAGACTGACGATGATTTAAAAAAAGCATTTAATTATTTCACACAATAAGTTTCTTGAACATCTTAATGATACATCAACTTGAAATTGCTACAACTTCTCTGTATTGATTACAATTAGCACAACCCTTAATTTTCAAAGTTGCAATGTACCTGATTGCAATTTTCAACATATAGTAATGAAAAGTTTCCACAAAGGCCTCGAAAGAATAATTCAGTGGTAATAGAGGACAAGGACTGGAGAATACATAAACCAGATAAATTCAGATTATATTCATACTACATATTGTAACAGAAATGATCAACATATCAAATTTCAGTCCTCTCAGTATCATCCATATTAAAATAATTTCTTCCAACTAAAGTCACATTTAGATCTCCTAAGCAGACCCATATTCATAGTGCTAAATATTATCCTTTTTTTAGATTTATGTGTAGCTTTTGGCTTTACTAATATTTTTAGCTGACTGGTTTGGAAATGAAACCTCTGGCTTATCTAACATCTTCTGTTACAAAGCTATCAAACTTTGAAGCACGACAGTGAAATTCACCAGACATTGGTGGACAATCTCCAAAGTTCTAAGCACACTGACCTCCTGCAGTCCTTGTAGCAAAAGGTACAGTCATTTTGTGCCAAACCTTTTGCCTGCTACCATCTGGAAATCAAACCTGAACAGAAAAATAACTTCACCACTCGTCCAGGATTTCTGGATAGCTCAGACTTGACAACCGTGCATGGTGTGCTGGACTCGTGGCCAAGGCACAGACTTACTCAACCGCACGCAGACAGCAAAACGAATGCTTGCGGAACAGACCTGAGGACTCTGAATCTCTTGCTTGTCAGAGCTGCAAATTCAAAACACCAGCTGTGTGCCTCAGTGTGAGGGACTGTACTTTTGATAAACTGGTTTAAAAAGTATGTGCTTGTTATCATAATGTTTAACTGGAGGCAGCAACAAAGAAAGCCCCAAGATGGTTGACAGTTGGACATCTCCAGGGTGGGCCAGAAGTGTTAATTGCCACAACTGCCCCACATGCATCAAGTGTCCTGGTTTGGGTAAAAATGTCCTGGTTTGGATTAGAACAGAATTAATTCTGTTCAGTGATTTTATTTCCTAAAAAGTATTCCATCCCATATACATCAGCTTTCTCTGCCCCCCCACCTTGCCAAAGCTGCCTGCTAAACTTCTCCCCTGTAAAACCTGAAATTCCTGAATCCCAAGCTCAGTCGGGAGGGATCCTGCCCCCAGGGGGAAGTGGAAACCAGAGGTTTTTGGGACCCTGGGTGCAGGGCTGGGACTTAATGCCGTGCTGGGACTTAGAGTGTGCTGGGACTTGGATTTAGTTCGGTGCTGGGGGCTAGCTGGTGAACACGTGAAGCTGTTTGGACTCGTGCTGGGGAACTACACACGTGTTGGGAGAGTGGGGAGCTGCACACGTGAAACTGACACCAGGACTGGGAGCTGGCACCGGGACATTTCAGGACTTTTGTAATTTCGGTGGTGACGTAATTATCATAGAGAGGGGGAGTTGGGTTCGGTATTTGGGTCCTGTATATATTTATATATGTTTCATTTAACATTGTTACTATTATTAAAGTAGTTTTAGTTTTTACTTTCCAATCCAGAAGCCTCTCTGCCCTTATTGTCCCCTATCTCTTCCGGTTGGGGGGGAAAGAGGGGTAATAAGGATTTTCTGCTGTGGATTGGGGTCAGCAATCAAGGATACCCCAGGGTCTTAGACACACCTGACCAAACATCAGGACATGTGCACAGTAAGCTGTGATTGAGCCCAGCCACCCCATCAACAGACAATGGGAAGGTGAAGAGCTTGAGAACAACTTGTGGACAAAGTGCACCTGCATGGAGCCAGAGAAGTGTCCTGCATGCCACTGCCCTGGAAATGCTCCAAATATTGTGGGATATCTGCCGTATAAAGGGGTGTTGAAAAACAACTGCATGAGCACCCACTGCCAAAGGAATGAGACTACAGACCAACAAGACATCGCTGGATCTGATGGTGGTGACTATTCTTGCTCCTTTCTTGTTTGCTTAATTTTCCTTCTCTTTTTCTCAATCCCTCTTTTCTATTGCTTCAATTATTTTTTCTGTAATAGGTGTCAATCACTGAGGTTGCACAGACAGTTTGTGGGGTCTCCAACCTCTGAGATATTCAAAACCTGACTGGACACGGCCCTCAGCAACCAGCTCTAGTTGATCCTACTTTGAAGAGAGGGTGGGACTAGACCATGCCCAGAGACCCCTCTGGGTTATGTGATTCTGTGAATCCCAGTCATTCTGTGACTCTGTGAATAAAAGGTTGATTCGTATTTTTGAGCCCAGGTCCTCCATCAAGTAGTAGCTGTCTAGTCAGGATTAGGCCTATAGCATGTATGCTCTCATTTTGCTACAGTCTTCTGCAGCTGAACAAACATGCAGGACTGGTGCCCAATCAGACATGAAAAGCAAGATCAACAACAGCATTTTCAAACATGAGATGAGGGAAAATTACAAAAGGGCTAATAATTTCAGTTTCTTTTACTACTTTCTAAGAAAAAATGTTTACTTTTTAATTTTTATCACTTCTTCTACTTCCTAGATTTGTCTGTGTTCTAGGAGGAGCTATAACTACTTCTTTTTCTTACACATTTTGTTATTCAGGGAGCAGTGCTGAAAGAGATTTTGTCCCAAAATCACTGTGAGCTTTCCCTGGGGAGACACTCAGACTTACTTGGAGCAAAAGTCAAGTGGTTTAAATGTAGTATCACAGACTCAGAAGAGCTTTGTGAAGCCTCAAGGACCATTGCAAATGGCCAGGGTTAACAGTGAGACATATATCTCTTAGGTGGCTTAATTGAAACTGTGGGACAAGTCAGACATCCAAGAATGGAATCTGTATATAATACTAGGTCTCATGTCTGATAGAGTGTTTAACTACTGTGCTAGTGCTTTCATAGAGATGTATGGAAATTCCACTTGTGCAACAATTAACCTTGTGTTTGAGTGGGCTACTCACAACCTTCTTTTAAAGGCATCTAACAGGCACCTCTACTTGAAAAAAACCCACAATTTTTTGTCCTTTTCCTTGAAGATGAAACTTCACAGTGTTTTTTTTCATTTCTCCACTAGCTTAGAGCTTAGCCCACATATCCAAATAATCAAGGGCAACATGAAGATATCACTTAAAAGTAACTGAAATCAATCAGGGTTTGGATGTGGTGTAAAACAGACGGTTGTGACAGAAGTTACAAATCCTCACATTTTACTTTGACACCCAAATTTAGCCTTTGTCTTCTTGTGAATCCAGCATTCAATAAGGAAATTAACAATATAGAAGTAAGAATTACTCCTACTGTTTTATTATAGTAATATGTGGCAGTGTTGCATCCACAATATTCTTGCCAGAATGAGTGTGCTTATAAGTGTTGTTTTAAGAGAACTTTTCAAATATTTAACCAGATGGAGTATCTGCTTCTGTCAAGTCTATAAAGAGGGTGGGGTGTTAATAAAGACTTCATTATTGGCACAGCAAGTGTGAAAAAGATTGCTGTTGCTTGTAAAAGCTGTAAACACTGTGAGAGGTGCAGTCTGCATATGGATGGCAAAACGTCTCCAAAGGTCCCTGCCTCTCTCATCATTAGACTGTATTATCAGCCTAGCAAAAAAGAGCTCTCTATTAAAGAGACAGGAGCAAGGCAGGGTAAAATGCTGGAAGAAAAGCCACATGGCAGCAATCATGGTGAATAGCTCTAGCTGTAGAATTTCATTAAATGAAATTAAATTTACAGTCACAATAGAATTTGAAATAGTAAAGGTTTTTTTCTTTCTGGAGAGAAAAACCTAGTTGTTTCAAGTTTAGAGGGAATCACGTAGGCTTTTGAAAGTGTCTGGAAATGCAGTATTAAGCCCTGAAGTTCAGCTACATTGAAACACGAAAGGGGAGTAAAAATCTACATACAGATGTAAGGTGTAATTGTATTAAAATTACAAGAGATCTATGAATCTACATGTGGGTGTGCATGTGCACAGCTGCAAGTCCCAGGAGGGAAAGCTTCAAGGACGTCAGGTTTTATTGCTATGGGATATGACATGTATTAGTTTACTATTCCTCTTATATTGTTAGCTTGCTATTCACTTTACCACTGTTGCCCTCTCCTGCATTAAACATAACAATTGCAGTGAGAATATTGCCAACATTTCTCTTGTCTCCCTGCAGCCCTAGAAAATGCAATCTCTTATGTGCACTGCTGTTTAACCGCAGTGCTTTCTATCCTCACAGAAGGTTGTGTTCAGCATATTCTCAGAATTCCTAACAAAAAAACTATCATCCTCAGAGGCTTAGATAGCTAAATGGGGACAGTAGTACTTTCTGGATTCCACCCCTAGCCCTTTTGTGGTGTTCAGAAAAATAACACAAAATCATTGTCCTCGAAATATGTAATAGACAGTATGGTAATTTTGGTGTTCATTTGAATATTCACTAAAATGTTATTATTAATAGTATTATGATTTGCACAGCAATAACAATTTTCAATGACTTCTCAGAACAAAGTATTTTTTTTACACCTGAAACATGGGAATGCCTTGTTTGGGCATAATGGGAACTGAATATTACATATAAAGTGCAAACCAAGTTCACATTCAGAGCCAAAGTGAATATAAAAACACAGCAAAGTCTCTTAGGCAGTAGTGTTGCAAACTAATGCCTTAGAAAAAGTTGTGTTTGTATAGATCTCTTCAGTTCCTGGGAGGATCAAGAATGATCAGTTTAGGATCTTAATTTCTTCCATACTGCACTGCAGCTGAGACAAAATTAAACATACACTATGCAGAGGTAGGTACCATTGTGTGATGCCATTACATTAGCACAGTTTGGATTTCAGTCACATAAATATCCTGACACAACTGGTTATTTTCTTATTCTTAGATGTTCAGTCAACTACATGTTAGACCACTTTAGAAATACAAGGTTATATTTGATGATACACCACTCAAAATACAACAATTTCCCGCAGGAAATGAATTGATAAAGATGCTTTGATGGCACAGTTCTGTGTGAAACACTTGGGCTGTGGTTTCTAAATTTGTACTTGAGAAAAAGACTCTCAGAGCCTTGTTTTCAGATCATTGGTAAGCTTAAAGTATATATTAAAACAGACATGACTTGGAGTATTACCTTGGAGTGGTTTTCCCTGTAGAAGAAATCAGATAGAGGTATAACTAATAATGATCCAGAAAACTTGAAAGTAGTTCAAATAAGCTAATTTAAACATCCATTATCTGACAAATTAGCCATAAAGACTATCAATAGAAAAACCATTTGGAGACATTCACATCTAGAAAATTCATTGCTCTGTTCTTCTCTGAGGAGAGGCAAGCAGTATCATTCAGGTTTTATATTTGATTTTTAAATTCCGTTGCACATCCTGTGTATATAGATGTTGAGTGAGATTTCTAAATATAGATTAAAAGTACAACGATGTTCAAATTTGTGGGAAATCTTAGGCATAGAAAGTGTTCTTCAGTCTTATAGTAAATTCTTAATTCCACCTCCTCAATCCAGTCTTGATATGATAGCTGTATTAATTTTTCACAAATGTTATTTTGTATTCAGACTAAACAGTTAAAACATAAAGGAAAATAGCCACAACACTCCAAATGAAAAATATACAAAGTACACCTAACACTTCAAAATAAAACCTTTTTTTTTTTTTTTCTGGTCATGTGAATACATGATCCCTTGAATCCAGATTAAGTTCTGCAACAGTTCATAGAATCATAGAATCATAGAATGGCCCGGGTTGGAAGGGACCTTAAAGATCATCTAGTTTGAACCCACCTGCCATGGGCAGGGATGCCACCCACTAGATCAGGTTGCCCAGGGCCATATCCAGCCTGGCCTTGAACACTGCCAGGGATGGAGCATCCGCAACCTCTCTGGGCAACCTGTTCGTGTGCCTTGCCACCCTCTGAGTAAAGAACCTCCTTCTAATTTCTAATCAAAATCTCCTTTCCTTCAATTTATACCCATTCCCCCTTGTCCTATTGCAATCTGACCAGCTGAAAAGTCTCTCCCCCTCTATCTTCTAATCCCCTTTTAGGTACTGAAAGGCTGCTATGAGATCCCCCTGAAGCCTTCTCTTTTCCACGCTGTCATCATAATTATGTGATGATAAGTTCTAAAGAACACTTACAATTTTGGATAATTACGACTGGTCTACTATTGAACTACAAATTAAGTGTAATAAACATCTTCATTTAAAGGTGTTATACGAATTTATTGACCTTTTTATAAAATCTAAAGCACTACAAAATTGTGTACTGGTAAAGCCTAACTGCAAGTGGGAGCTGTCCTGAGGGAAACCTGGGAGCATTTTCTAGGTTAAGGAGGCTGAAAATTCTCACCACAGTAAATGGCTATATCTCTTATTTTCTGAACAAGCAGGACTGTTACTTAGCAAAGTTGTTTAGCAGTGGAACAGCTAGTAATTTATACTATTGTTCCATTTTTGTAAGAATATACTATTGAGTGAAAATACAGCTGTTCAAACTCCTAAGTACTGCAGAACAACTATATCAAGCTAACTCTAGAACTTGAGAAACAATTCTACAGAAGATTCTAGTTGTAAATCAATACAGATCATTTTAGGAAATAAAAGTTTATTTTCTGGAGAAAAATCTAATCCAGAAAAAAAGGCATTGTATATCTTGCCAGTTGTAGATGTTTATATTTTGAGCTTTGTTTAAACCTTAGATTGACACAAGTCCATGGCAGACAGATAAGAAAATGAAGAATTTCTTTCTATATAAACAGTGACTAAAACATCTGAGAAAGTAATTTGAAAGCTTTCACTAATAGCATTTGCAGTACTTTTTTATAACCTTTCCTAATTAGTTTTTCATCAGAGTAAAACAAGAAACTCAGAGTTCTAGAAAATTATCTAATATTCAACTTTGCAATTTTGTCACTGTTTTTATGAAAGGTACAAAAACCATATTCTGAAATTCTCTTGTCAAGGATCTATATTGGTAATTGGTTTTCAAAAGTTCCTTACAACCAGGCTGTAAATTTAAAATTGTGGATCCCCACTTAGAGGAAGGAAAGGAAAGGAAAGGAAAGGAAAGGAAAGGAAAGGAAAGGAAAGGAAAGGAAAGGAAAGGAAAGGAAAGGAAAGGAAAGGAAAGGAAAGGAAAGGAAAGGAAAGGAAAGGAAAGGAAAGGAAAGGAAAGGAAAGGAAAGGAAAGGAAAGGAAAGGAAAGGAAAGGAAAGGAAAGGAAAGGAAAGGAAAGGAAAGGAAAGGAAAGGAAAGGAAAGGAAAGGAAAGGAAAGGAAAGGAAAGGAAAGGAAAGGAAAGGAAAGGAAAGGAAAGGAAAGGAAAGGAAAGGAAAGGAAAGGAAAGGAAAGGAAAGGAAAGGAAAGGAAAGGAAAGGAAAGGAAAGGAAAGGAAAGGAAAGGAAAGGAAAGGAAAGGAAAGGAAAGGAAAGGAAAGGAAAGGAAAGGAAAGGAAAGGAAAGGAAAGGAAAGGAAAGGAAAGGAAAGGAAAGGAAAGGAAAGGAAAGGAAAGGAAAGGAAAGGAAAGGAAAGGAAAGGAAAGGAAAGGAAAGGAAAGGAAAGGAAAGGAAAGGAAAGGAAAGGAAAGGAAAGGAAAGGAAAGGAAAGGAAAGGAAAGGAAAGGAAAGGAAAGGAAAGGAAAGGAAAGGAAAGGAAAGGAAAGGAAAGGAAAGGAAAGGAAAGGAAAGGAAAGGAAAGGAAAGGAAAGGAAAGGAAAGGAAAGGAAAGGAAAGGAAAGGATATTAAAAATACTATGGGTAAGATACGTGAACTGTTACGGGGAGTAATTTTATTTGATGTTATAACCACAGGAAAGTATGATCAAGTTTAGACACATAACAGAGAAACAGTTTATTTGAAAAAAATTAGATTCACTGCATATTGCCATATATATGATGATAGCTCAACCTCTTTCTCAGTCCAACAGATGGTGTTAGTGCAGTCATCTCTTATTTTAATAAGGTACTGTTGTAAGGAGAGATTTCATGTCAGTGATGGAGCGTATTTTTCCATACACAGTCAACTGCTATCTTCCTGCTCTTGAAATTTAAGCATTGTTCAAAAGAAGAGTAATCAGTGTTAACATAAGAGTGTCATAATTTTTATCTTTGCTGCCAGAAATGGAAAGTCAATTATTTTTGGAACCTATGTTTGACACATGCCTGTGTACTTTGAGCATTTAAGTGAAACAGCCTAGTAGTGAAAAATAGAAAGATTTGTCTAGACAAGGGGGATTATTTTTATGTGAGAACAATAACGTTATTACATTGTATGAATTGTCAGGTATAAACTACTCCTAAAAAGAGAGTAAAGAAATTTGTCTCTTCTATTTCAGACAAATATTTTACAATAGAATGGATCTCCATCTTAGGGAAAATTTCTTTTTCTTGAATATTGAGGACAGAGGGACCAGTTGCAATTAATCAGGTAGTTTTTAGATGGGTAGCATCAAATAGGATAAATTCTATCCAATAATTAATCACTTCCCACAGTAAGACTTCTTCCATATTAAGAATTACATACTGTAAATAGTATCCTAAACCCATTTATGTGGTTTCCAGGCTTTATGCTCAATTAAATGAGTGGCATTATATTTATTGCAAACAAACTAGAAACTATTCTGTTTTGCATCTGGGGACAAATTCTAAAAAGCTCATCATTCTTCTCTTCCAGGCTAGGACCCATCTGTTTCTGGATAAGCAGAGTCTTTCTAAAACTCCTGAGCCACTATCTGATATAAGGTTACCATCTGCCTAGATTTTCCATGACACTTCTTTTCTTCTTTTCTAGCTGGAATTTTTACTGTTCAGGATTTTTTGAACATTTCTACTATTTGTCCAGGAATTCCAAGCATATAGCTTCAGCATATAGCTCTTCAGCAACAGCTAAATATTTCCTTCTAAAAAAATCCTAGTTTGAAATATGGCAGCCCTAATTAGGGGAAAACCATCTGTCGTTACTGTAGTGCTCAAATAGGTATATATATCTGGACAGCAGCAACTTTGCAATTGCTGCACTAATCAATAGTTTTTGGCTGCAATTTTTGCAGCAGTTACTTGTTTTTTTTGGTTTTTGTAGCTGCAGCTGCACCAACAAAAGAATGAAAAAAGAGGAACAGAAGGAAGCAGAGCATCTGGAGGTGCTGATTCTCAGGGAACTTTCTTTGGGATCTCTTTCATGTTTTAGTGTGTGAGGCTCAGAGGAAAAGGACTGATCAATGGCTATAGACTTCAAGATGACAATGGTAATAGCAAACTGCACCACTGTCCATGCTCCTCTGACTTATGAAGCCAGATCACTGCTTTGAGAATTCATTGTCTGTTCACCAGAAAGCAGCTGTTGCCATACTGACCCTCCCAACTATAACTTGACACTGGCACGTGCTGCCCAGTTTGGCAGATGCAGATCAGCTGTTGATGTTTAAGTTACAGTGGAAATGAATAAACCTATTAAAAACGTTCTGTAGCTGCAAACTTTAAAACTCAAAATTCTAGTGATTTTTTGGCAGATGGGAATGGGGTTATATAATTGCATTGGCAAAACTGCAGGGACCACATTTTTATCATTTTGTCAGTGTAAGACTTGAATTTGTAGCTGAAAACTGTCTTGCTGGAAGAAAACCTTTGCTAATATACACTGGGACAGTAAATGGCAATGGTATTTCCTTAGGAGCACTACTTGGCCTCAGGGTTAGAAAACAGTCCCTGATCTCCCTTTCTTTCTTCTTCTTTCTTTCTTTCTTACTTACTTTCTTTTATTAACCAGTCTTTAGATGGCTATTGGGGGATCCTGGAGAAAGGAATATTTTGACACTATTATCTATTTAATTGTTAGGAAGAAGTTCATTTTGTAATGTTCAAAACTAGGCAAGAAGTAGCTGCAAATGTTCAAGAGTTTTCAGTCAGTCACGCTCGCTGTAGTCTGTAAATTGGGATTAGTCATCCTGGGGGCAGATACAGTGAGGGAGGAAAGGGAAAGAAATAGAAGTTGTGTTGGTTGAATGCGCTTTCCATCTGGGATACATCTCTTCATGACTTCAAATAGCTACTGGTGCACCTGCTTGTCCACTTGTGTAGGAAAGCCTCTATAATTGTTACCCCTTTCTTGCCTGCTCATCTTCCTCTATAATCTCAGAGAAACTTTGAAGGTTTCCTTCTTCTCTCTTGTCCTATGCTTCTCTTGCTTCTCTACAAAAATCTTTCTCTTATGAAGGAGTATTGCTTATTCCTAGAGGCTTTCTGAAGTTCTCCAAGCATTTCTGACTTTCCTTTGTGTGACAAGACCAATGCTTGATAAGTAAGAAAATAAATAGGCAGTTGTTACTACTGGTTCAGCTTCTATGGAGGGAAATTATTACAATATTTTCACAAGGGTGGGACGATATTTTCAGGACATTCTTCTCTTCTCTTGGGAGATGTGAGTAAAATGAAGTGTCCTTTTCTTCCTTTTCTGTGATCTGGGCAACAGGAAACTTCCTTAGCACAGAAAGATTCTAACAGCTGGGGGTGGGTGATGACTATAAAGGATACATCTAGTTGCTGCTGTGCTTTACTCCACTTAACAGCATGAGCCTGGAAGACCCAAGGCAAACATTTGTACTAAAAGTCCTTGTGACTTTACATGGTGAGGAGTGAGGCAAAATGGAAGCTGCAGGAAGAGCTTTTTAACATGTATGCAACACCCTGATCGCTACTGTAAACGTATGTGTCCAAATGAATTTATAGCTGAAGATAATAAATAAATTGGGCTAGCTCCTCATCTGCTACAAGAGCTAACAGAGCCAGTATAACTGCTCCTTCTGAGCTGGCTGCTGCTGAGTAGTAAATATCTTTTTTCATGTTTAGACGCCAGAGTCCATGCTACTGAAGTATTATGGAGATGTACAAAGAAGAGAGGCATACAATTTTGCATTAAATAACAAGAGATGGATGTCACAGAAAACTAAGAAACCAAACCCAGATTTTTTGCACAAGTGGATACACCATAGTATGTAGAGGTCTAGACACTGTGATATTCAATTGCTGTATTTTCCTCATCAGAGTATGTCACCCAAAATCTGACAAAATATAAACCTGGACATCTACTTCTGCCCCATATAACACAAAACTAAAGGTAATTTCCTTTTGTCTGTCTTTTTTTTTTTTTACATGTCAAAATACTTAGTCTTTTCTAGAGGTTATAGATCATATATTTCTAAGTCTTTACAATGTATTTTGTAAGTAGTTGGTCAATAAAAATAGTTGACAATTATCAATCATTAGTTTCTCAAAAGCTCCTTTACCTTTATATCACTGTAATGATGCTCTTGTAAAGTATGGCTTGTTTGCTATTACTCTTTTATATGTACTGTAGCTGTCACACCATTGCAACTGCCTTCTATCTTTACCATCTGGAAATGGAGATCTTACTTTCTTTGTACTGTGTGAAAAATATTTATCAGTGATATTTTGTATCATAACTGCAGAAGAATTTTTACATCATAACTTGATTGCTCTCAAATTTCCTAAGACAAATGTATTTAATAATGCATGTAACAAGAACTTATCTAGGTTCCTATTATGATATTGCTTTAAATTTCAGAAATGCATTCTTCCATCTAGTCAATCATATATTTCTAAAGCCTTAACAAACACCTACCAAAACATAAAATATTTTTGTCATTCAGATATGATGCACAGGGTCACAGGGGGATTTTTGTTTGGTAAAACAGCTCCATCATGATAATAAAACATGATAATAAAAAAGGTAATTAGTAATAATGATGGAATCCCACAAGATTCAAAACCTTATTTAGCTGAGATCTGCAGCTAAAATTTCAGATATTTATCAGAATTTAGTCAATGTATTAAAATACAATGAGTAATGATAATAAATCCCACCAGTATGCAGTTTGGTCTGCTTGGGCAGACTCTCAAACATGCACAGAATATAGCTGAGAAGAGCAGGGTTCCTCTGAGGATCAAAGGTTTGACAACATGCATTTTACTTCAGTATGTTTCCTCATGAATTATGCAGATATCTCTCTTAACCAGAAAAACTTGAAAATAAGTTCTTCTGTAGCATTTTGCTCCTTGTCCTTCTAATCTCACAACTGGAAGAAAAGCAGAATGCAGACATAGAATAAATAATGGGAGACAGCAGACATAGCCTAAACTTGCATATGTCCAAGAAGAACCAGGGTGTTTCAACTTGAATTGAAAATGTGAATAATTCCTTGACTCATGACCACAAACAAATGGGTTTCAAAAGACGATGTGAAAAACTGACACTTAAAGGGTATTTCGTATTTCCCCCTGTAACTTAAGGGAAGGGGGATCTACATACAAACCCATGATAAACTACTGACTGGAAATTGCAAAAATACCCTTGCCATCCCTCAATCATAATTTATTGCCATAAAAGGAAACAAGTTCTATATTTCTGCATGATAAGAATAGTGACAAATATAAATACCTGTGTTTGTGTAGAAATTCAAGATTAATCAAATTTTGATGCCTGTGGGGGAAACAGAATCTGTAATGCAGTGCAAACAATGTCAAAGAAATAGGAACAGTCATGGATCAAATTTCTGATAAAAAAAAAAGGATTTGCCCCTGGGAAATTCAGTTATTTTTTCTTGATGGTTTTACATCTTTATACAATGTAAAACCCCACTCTCCATTGGGTATGTGATCTGTGGCAGCAAAATAAATATCTTCCCATCCCTGATCATTATCTGGTATGAAGATTAAAAAAGAACAGCAACGCAAACCTCTGCGAGAAGACTCTCTCATTTAAAAGATTAACTCTAATATAAAATTACTTTATCTTGTCTTGCAACTATTTGGAAACCTCATTAAATTTACAACAGTCACTTCATATGGAAATTACTTCTCTCCCCTGAAGAGACTGTTAACTGTAGTCACGTATTTCATGGTCCATGATTATATGAACTTGCCCTGTTTCAGCAAAAAGCCTGAATCTGTACAACATTAATGAAATGACAAGGCCTAAGTATGGAGCTCAGAGTGTCTTGCTTGCCTTTTCTTCAAGTCTGCCTACAGAGAAGCTGATAATGCACATATTACCTTGCTAATTGAGCATTAGATTAAGTGGACTGGTGCATTTGTTGACTGGATTTCAGCAAATAAGTGGAAGAAGTAATGGCCATCATAACCACAGCAACAAATCCGCTTTACATTTTAATTTAATGTGTTTGTATGCAATCTTAATCCTTAGAACAGTTACACCCTACTGTAGCTAGCTAGAAATGTGAGGCATAAAGTATCCTTCTAATCGCGTGTCATCAGCATTTGCATTTCCAGCTTCAAAAAAATCATTTTGGAAAAGATGCATTTAGAAATATTAGAGTCAATATTTTGCAAGCTGATAAAAACCTGTTACTTTGTAGGAAGCAAACTGCAATGACATTACTCTTTATAAAAGTTGTTAGACAAGAAGGCCAGTGAATTTTAAATAATTGTTGCAATAGAAGTTAAAAATATATTTAGTAAATAAAACTATCCACTTGTAAGCAGCTTTAGGAACCAATAGAATCTAATGTTTCTGTTTAGTTTTTGCCTATCAAACCTATTAGAATAAACACAAATAAATCCTTGAACTTGAATGTCCTTCTTCAGAATATAATTGCCTTATATCACATAATGCTTTCATTGGTGGAATAAGATACTTAATCTAGTGGTTTTCTGAGAAATTTACTTATTTTTTGAGACCATCTGTTAGTCCACGTGTCAAGATCTGGAAGGCACTGGCAGGACTGGGTGACCACAAGCAGCCTGGAAGGACAGCCCAACTTGGCAGGGCAGATTCTGTCTGGGACCCCAGTCCTGCACCCAGCCCAGGTTCCAGTGAGATTAATGGGGCTCCTTGGGTAGACCCTAGTTCCGCCTCATGAGACAACCTCACTCCTGCTGCTCCTTGAAGTCACGTTGCTTATCTTCCTACCATAATTGCAGAAAATTACAGTACAGACCTAGGACAATACACATTCTTACCTATTACTTCTTATCCCTTTGCCTATTTTATCTATCTTGTAAACTAATCCCAGATTCTATTTCCTTCCTCAAGGGAAGTTCCACAGGATCACACAGTATCAATGAATTGAAATATGTATATTTCAATAGTACAATTCTGTCTGGCAATGTCTTGCAGAACATACTTGATGCTGACATGCTGCATCACCAATATAGCTATCTGGTAAGTAACAGCAAAAAACAGAAGCAGTAATCATTTCATGTAGTTAATAGCTACATATACATAAATAGCTGAATTAAGAGTCTATTACAAATGGAAACTAATGCTGAAAAAGTATAGTGACTGACAGATGCAAATATAAGAAAACAGGAGCATAAGAGAAATGAATGATGGGAGAAAGAATCTGTCTGTATAGACAGATGATGTATGTATATCAACATTCTTTCATACATATACACAAATACTGCTTTGAGTGGGAAAATTCAGAACACAGTAGAGGTCTACTCATTTCAAATACCCAGCAACTTTATACGTATGTAAGCTGTCTATTTTTATATACTGTAGAATCAGAGATCAGAAGATTGAAGATCACAGAATCACATAGAATCACAGAATGTTAGGAGCTGGAAGGGACCTCGAAAGATCATCTAGTCCAACCCCCCTGCCACAGCAGGATTCCCTACACCAGGTCACACAGAAGCACGTCCAGATGGGTTTTGAATAGCTCCACAGAAGAAGACTCCACAACCTCTCTGGGCAGTCTGTTCCAGTGCTCTGGCACCTGAACTGGATAAAAATGTCTATGTCTATTCACACGGAATCTCCTATGCTTCAGCTTATAGCCATTGCCTCTTGTCCTGTCACTGGGCTTCACTGAGAAGAGCTTGATCCCATCCTCCCGACACATACCCTTCACATATTTAAAAGCATGGATGAAGTCACCCCTTAGTCTCCTCTTCGTCAAGCATAAGGAGACCCAGCTCCCTCAGCCTTTCCTCATAAGGAAGATGTTCCAGCCCCTCTTCATCATCTTTGTGGCTCTGCGCTGGACTCTTTCCAGCAGTTCCCTAGCCTTCTTAAACTGAGGGGCCCAGAACTGGACACAATATTCCAGGTGCAGCCTCACGAGGTTAAAGGGGGAGAAGAACCTCTCTTGACCTACTAACCACACCTCTTCTAATACACACCAGAATCCTATTGGCCCTCTTGGCCACAAGAGCACACTGCTGGCTCATGGTCATCCTTCCATCCACCAGGACCTCCAGGTCTCTTTCCCCTTCACTGTTCTCCAACGGCTCAGTCCCCAACCTATACATGGGGTTGGTCTTTCCCAGGTGCAAAACTCGAGACTGGGCCTTGTTGAATTTCATTCAATTTCTCCCTGCCTAACTCTCCAGCCTAAGCCAAGTTGAATGGCAGCACAACCCTCCAGTGTGTCAGCCACTCCACCCAGTATAGCGTCATCAGCAAACTTGCTGACAGTGCACTCTGTTCCCTCATCCAGGTTATTAATGAATAGATTGAAAAGTACTGGTCCCGGTACTGACCCCTGAGGGACTCCACCAGACAGAGACCTCCAACTAGACTCTATCCCATTGACCACAACTCTCTGACTTCTGTCCTTCAACCAGTTCACAATTCATCTCACTACCTGATTATCCAGACCACACTTCCTCAGTTTAGCTGCAAGGATATGTTTACCTTACCAGTTCTCAATCTTTAAAGGTCTTGTACAGAGAAATCTCTTTTGTTAGATGAATGCTTAAAGCAGATTGAACTATGCAATCAAACCAGACACTTGTAGACTTAATTATGAGTGACAACCCAAGCCAGAACTTCAGAGCTGGCTCACTTCACTCCTTCATCTGTGTGCCCTCAGGGATTACAGTTCTGCCTCTGTTGGTGAGGAAATTACATGATTAAACTAGCTGTTGTAGGGAAACAAATTACTCCTCAAATTTTTAAGTTTATTTTTACATCCCAGAGCCATCTTCAGGGCTTCATATTGAAATGACACATCTAAAACATTATTTAATATTACTTTCATTTTTCATTCTTTTAGAAAACATTTCTACTTTTCTATTCTCGCCCTTCCATAATATCCCTGAAATAACCACCTGGATATTTTTACCTTATGGTTTTCTTTAATGCCATTGATAGGGCTGACGTTATACTTACATTATCAGTGTGTCCATATGAAGATAACAGTTATTTCTGTTTCAGAAATGTCATAATCACCAGTGTATCCTGCCATTCATTTTACAATTACTCTTTCAGTCATATTATCTGGTACGTGTGCACACATGTACGTGTGTATTTAGGTATATACAGGTATATAGTAAAATTTCATTTCTTGCCTGATCAGATTTTCTTATGTAGTTACAATTTATCTGTCTGATGTGGTGACTTCTAGCAACAGTCATGTTGACAGTAAAAGTAATAGCTTTACAAAACCAGTAACCTGTTGCTGTACGTAGCTGTATTAAAAAACTAATTCTCTGGTTTGGAGCACATCTTTTTATGGGGCAACCACACTCCATGATGGAAGATACATGTGAGAAAAGAACATTCCTAATTGCCAAATGTTCTGATAAAGAGGACCAATTAATCTCTATTTGAAATGAGGGTAGGAATTAATTCCTATTAACTAGTATGAAGAAAAAATTCAAATAAATCTTAAAAATATTGAAGTTCTTTGCAACTCTCCTTTCATGCTCTGTATGATTTACTTTGCACTCATTTCAGCCTAAAACTCAATAAAATGTCTGAGATCTAGTATGACAGTAATGCTAAGAAAAGCTGAAAACTATAAATTATCCTAGCAGTGACTATTACCTAAGCCCCACATTTAGATTAGCTCATCTTTTCTTCTTGTTATCTTCAGGGAATTTATATTAACACAGCCAGCTCCATGGGAAAGTCAGCTTTCAAATAGGAAGCTCAGCTGCAGCTTTGCTTGTTCTAGCTACTAGTGCACAAAGGACTCAGGAACGCTAGGAGCTTGTAGCCTGAGCTGTAGCAGGTCCTAGGTGCAGCCTTTTGGTTGACCATGCAGGTTGTTAAGAATCACAGAATGTTAGGAGTTGGAAGGGACCTCGAAAGATCATCTGGTCCACCCCCCCTGCTACAGCAGGATTCCCTAGACCAGGTCACACAGAAACATGTCCGGAGGGGTTTTGAATAGCAGCCCTTGGTTCATTAACGTTATAGTCTTAGTCTTTATTTACTAGAGTAATGGTGAATGCTTTTCTCTGGCATTCCTGGTTCCACAAAAAAATGCTTTCGTTCACTTGCTGTGAGCATATTCACAATGTTTCACAAATCATGGGTGATGATTAAATGCTGCATATTTCTGAGCTCTGAGTGAAGTCAGCTAATGGCAAATTTAAAATCTCTTGCAATGCTGGGCTTGTTGTCATTCACATTTACCACTATCTTCAAAGCAAAATCAACGAAGAACAAGAAATTCACTCTTTTGCAATATGTAAGATAGGCTTTTGAGGGATTATTTAGGTACAGTATTACTGAGGGATTAAAAAGATAGACTGTCAGTCTAAAACATCCATTAAAATTAGATGCATTACAATCCACAGGTGAAATTTATTTCACTTGCATGAAGTCAGTAATCAAGCTGTAAGGAAAAGAAGCCTAGAGGCCTCCAGGTGCTTAATTTTATCCTTCCAATCCACTGCCTAAACTGCAGGATACAGAGCTCCCCTAGAGCTGCAGTGTCCTATCTGCAGACTAGAGAGAGTAGCAGTGTATTACTCAGAGCCCTGGGACAAATGGACTTGCATAAACCTGCTCTTGGCAACCCTCATGCAGTCCTTCCACCTGTGCCTCTCCTGGGATTCAGAGACGTGCACACAGAAATGCAACATGACCCTGGAGAGTTTACTATTCATTCCCCATCCTGTCAGCAGACATTTTCAGTTGAGAATTATTCTCAATTGTACGGTAATTTAGGCTTTTCTTAATAAGCTAACAAATTCTTTAGGTTTATAATGTAGAAATGTTGAGAGGGCAGAAATTGTACATTGTCTGAAAAATCCTGTTTATATTATAGATTTACAAACAATGCTAGGCACTTTTTTTAAAGTCTAGGTAATATGAACAAGGATATTGGCATCGATCAATGCCCACCAACATTTTGACTTAATTTTTTTTTATCCTATATTTACTTGAAAATATTTAAGTCATATATTTAGAATCATCATCAGTCACCAAAAGAGTAAATTAACCACTTTTGGTTTTCTTTCATATTAGAGAGTAACATTTTTGAGGCAGTACTACAGTTTTGCTTAAAAAACTCAGCAAAATTCACAAGAGCCTAGAAAGAAAATCCCTGTCATATGGTAAGCCCTAGTCAATGGTATGTCATCCACTCTGGGTCTCAGTTTAGTTTAAAAAGGCTTAAGAATTGTCAAGATGAAGAAATAAGTTTAGAATAACAATGACCATCTCATCCTATTTATTGATTGTAGCCATTTTATTACGTTTGATCCAGTGTGCTAAAATTCAGAGCCTCCCTGGTAGCTTTCAGATGTACTTACAGAAAAATTTTAACACAAGGGGATGGATTTAGAACAGATTTTTCCTGTAGAACTAATAAAAAAACCAACAAGAAACAAACAAATGTTCAACAGCAGTTGGTTCTCCTTATTAGAAGCATTGTCAGCTACAAAGCTTTAATATAAAGATTACAAATAGTCAGTGTTGGTTTTAGAAAGAAGGTTTCTTTTCAGTATCAAACTGGAGGAAAGGACTGGGTTTAGGATTTACCTGAGTTTCTGAACTGTTTCTCAGCATCTTTGAACTCTCAATCCAGAAAAATCCATGACTTTCCCTTAAATATTGTGGTGAATGAGTTTATTTTTCTGTTAACTGTGTTAACAATTAGTATTACTAGCTTTATTCAATATTTCTTTGTGCCATCAGAGATCTTAATTGTTTTACTGAGTTCAATGTAGATCATCACCCACTCACTGACACCATTTTCCTAACACTTTAGAAAATGAGAGAGTGAACAGAAATGTCATTGTTCCTTTACCACAAAGACTGAACTGTTCTGAGCAGTTTGGTTTAACAGCAGAAGAGAAGGTGTGAAGGGATGTCTGTTGGACAGGCAGCTTAGCAAACAAACTGTCAAAGTTACAGTGACAAAAAAGAAAGTCCCTGGGAATGAGGAGCCAAACAGGAGGAAAGGCAAAATCAAGTGAACAATAATAAAGATTTCTAGAGATTCCCAAATCAGTACTGAAGGTGACAAAACCAAAACAAAATAAATGAAAAGCCACAAGATGTTAGCCTTCTTATTTTTTATAGCATCTGTGTGAAATTGGCAGTATAATATTGGCTGAATGCAGCAGTTATATGCTTGCCATTTAGGATTTATGTCATCTTGTGTCCTGTTTATCATCTTGGGCTTGAGAGCTGCTGCTATGACATAAGTCAGCACCAAATGTTTGCATAAAAATATAGGAGACATATCTTCTTTTTCTTCCTTGTTCATTTTTGCTTTGGTTTATTTTGGTTTTTTTGAGGGAGGGGAGGGGAAAGTCAATGAGATTTTAAAACACTTAAAAGAAAAATTAAATCAATCTTTAACTTTTTATATTATTCTCAGCCTTCAGACAACAAGTGTTGGCAAAGTTTTTATGTGCCATCTAGCTTTTAAAACAGGAAGAGGCAAGAGCTGTACAACCTCTGTTCTGAAACTGCAAATAGCCAATGAAGAGCATGTGTAATGGTTAATGGATCATCTTTTTTGTGAATAGTGGATAATCCTGCAGATCAGAAACAGAAAAATGTTGCTCCCGCTGTCGAAGTTATCATTGTTACCTAAATAGCTAACAATGTAACACTGTTTATATGTTCCTAAATAGTTAACAATGTAACAGTGTTAAAATGTTCCAAACAGCTAACAATGTAACAGAGTTTATATGGTCACTCAGGCTCTGACTCTTTCCGTTTGTCAATATTGTCCTTGTTTCAATTTGATTTCTGCCCTTTTGTTGTTTCTGTTTGTTTCTGAGGAATCTGGAGCTCAGAAGTGCCTGTGCCCTATATAACTGTTCCATATATCCCACGAACTTCTTATCTGATATAAACTTGGTGAAAATGCTAGCACTTAGTTAACTGTTATAATTTGTTGCCGTGCTAAGTGAGTAAGAAGTACTTTGACAAAACATATGGCCTCAAAGGTAGTAGAAACTGGTCAGAATTTCCATTTGGATTCTACGTGCCTTGGGTTTAATTCACCCAGTGCTGCATGAAAGTCAGACAATGTAAACTAGTCATTGGTCTCCCTAGGTGGTCAGTGGTCTTTTTCCATAGATTTTAGAGGAAGATATAATTTTTATATGGTTAAGTTACATGAGATGAAGCTCATGGGTTTTGTTCCATTCATGAAGACCACTGTTTAGACAACTGCCTCTAATAAGGTACTGAAAGAGCTTGTAAATAGGCAGGGACAAAAGGTACCAGTAATGACATCTTCCATCTCTCTTGCTCTGTACCTGAAGAACTTGTACACAATCTGTTTTCCTGCTTGTATTATTAATAAAATAAAACTTTGATTTTAAATTTTAAGGAAGAAGAGATACATCAGAGTGAAATGATAAAGCTGTTAATGCAGTTTTACAAATTGCAGTGTTCTGTGTGTGCTCTATAAACCCCCAATATTTGTCCTTATTTTGTTCCATCAATAGACATCAAAACAAAAATATAAACACATCTTCACACAATTTGAAACATGCTGTTGCACTCAACAGCAAGAAAATGAAACAAGTGCCAGTAAGTATTTAATTACAAATAAAGGGATTTGTATAGTAATTAATTTTTTTCTCTAGACTCAGAGAAACAGAATCATTCAGGTTGGATCTAGACTTTCATCATTTAGACTTTCTCCATATCGTACATTTTAACAGACAATGAAGCTAAAATAGAGGTTAACTCTGACAACCATAGTTGTCAGGTTTTGTGAATGATTTAGAACTGAGAACTGCCTTTCCCAGTAGTAGAGCACCCTGAATCCTGTAGCATGATGGAAGGTTTCACATAGGTGTTTAACAGATATTTCAATGGGTACATTTAAGACAGTTTGGACTAATCTGTTCTAGTACTACTATATTCTTATTTACATTTAGACAATAGGAATTTTTTCTTGAAACTGCAATACCCCATTCTGGCATCTCGTGATGATGTTTCCCCTGTGTGTACCCTTTCATTTTCTTCTTTCTACACCCCTATGACTCTTATTTGCTTGTTTCAGCATAGGCATGATTTTAACCCTGAAATGTTTGAAAAATTTATCAGAGATGGAGGAATTACAACAGAAACACCATTTTCATTTTCCTCTCATCTCATTCAGTTGTCTTGCTATTAGTGGGCAGCTGTGACAATGAATAGTGCCCAGAATGCTGAGTGCTCTCCTAGGCCTGGGCAGTTAATTTCATGACTTGAGGTCTGTATTTTAGGTATGGTCTTGGCATCAATGGCCTTTCAGACTAGAACCACTCTTGACAGTTGGACTGCATTTAGTCACAGCAAAATGTTCAGGAATTCAGCCCCCTTATAAGGCTATTATTTAATGTCTTCTCCTAAACTAAGTTGCAACATTTCTCTTCTTGAAGGGTGCTAAAATAAAGAAGAAAATTACAATAAATGTTCACAAAAGTAAATGGTTCTTCTGGGCAGCAATGGCAGGGGGGAGGAAAACTCTTTATGTCAAGTAGAGCTAAGATTGTATGCAACAGCTGGCTTCATAAAGCATGTATAAAATATAGACTAAAAACACAGGAAGATCCACAGGATTCCACAAGTTCCACCACAGGAGTCCACCAGTGTTTAGCAGGAACAAGTTGTTTAGACATTGTTTCTACTGCTGGGAGAAGAGCAAAGGAAGTGCTAAGACACAGTCTTCATTTTCTGCATTGGCTCCACTAAACATTGAGGGTTTGGGGTTTTTTTAAAGATACAAGAGTAGTAGCAGATAGCAAAAAAAATGTGAGTAGATCTGCTTTTCATTCAGTAAGATGATAGGGGTTTTTTCAATAGTTGAGTTGTATAATATTCTGATTTTACTTTTTGATTAAAAGAATGAAATATAAGTCATTTCAGAGTGAGTATTAATCTTCTTTAACATTGTTTCATTTAAAGAAAATAGCTAGGAATCTTTTCAGCAATGTAAATGATACTTTTTGAGAATGTTATGCCACAGATAATCAGTGGAATTAACCATTTTTTGCCTTAATCATACCTTGAGTTTGCCAACAGTAATTAATACATCATCCAAGCCCCTGTAGCTCCATATCAGTTACAGAAATTGCAAGGTTTAAAGCAAAAATTGTTAATGACATAGCCTTAATTTAGCTTTATTAATAGGAAGTGAGAAGTATTTTTCTTTGACATGTACGTGGGGGGAGCAGAAAAAGTGTTGTCTGGATCTGAAAGATCAAAGAATGGATTCTAAAACATGAAGGAACAGCTGATTTAGGGACCAATATTTTCAAATCTATAGTTTTGTTTTTCAGAGATGTTTCTCTCACCCAGGACTTCTAGCTGAATGTTGAGGCAGACACATAATAAACACCAAGTGTCAGAAAGGATATTTATACAAAATTTAGGAGTCTAATGCCAGGAAAACCAAGCCACATTGTCTTAAGTGCATGAGACACGCTAAAGCTCCTTGTCTTCAAGTGTTTTACTGCTGTCCATGACCAGCTGAATCTTTTCCTTGCTAAGCCAAATGCCTCAGTTTTCATCTGGGTCTATCTGAAAAGCCTTAGGGTATCTGAGACATTCATATAGGCATGACAGGTATAATATAGAATTTATGTACACCATCTTGGTGTTGTATCTGGAAGCCAGGCCAGGACATTGCATAGCAGATGATATACCATCCATTACAAAAAAGCAATGCCCAATTAATTTGCAAAATATTATTAGCAAAATCACAAATACTGAGACCGTTTTTTTCACAGAAGTTGTGGACTTTAGTTGTCTTTGGAAGGAATTTGAGCCTATAGCTTCAAAACCTCTGAAAGCTGCCTAACTGTACCATTACTGGATAGACAAAATGGAAGAATGTGTTATATGTCCTGTTGAAGTTTGGCCACTGATGAATCAGGAATACAAGTGTTATGGATTTAGAAGGATGACTGTTGAGAAAACCTGACTTTGTAAATTAATGAGTAAAAGACTTGCTTGGCAAGAGGTAAGCTGATATTAAAAAAATATTGAATTATTTCAGGTGAAGTAATCATGACATATTACAAAACAAATCAGAAATAATCTTCACCACATGACTTCTGTTTAAACATAAAGTAAAAGTACACAAGACTGTTTGAAACTTTGAATCTCAGCTTCACATATGCAAAGAAAAAAAGGCTAATAAAAATTAGACTTGCTGCATCTTTTAAAGACAAACTTTATGTGTGTAAATCAGTTAAGATGATAGCACAATAAAAACAACACAGGGATCACTAAAACAAGGATTTCTAGTGAGCGGCTAGAGATAAGGAAAGACAGCATCTTCACTGACAGAAGTTATTGAGCTTTATCTTACTATGAAATTCTGCTGGTTTAGGTAATTTATTTGTCCCTGTGGAGAGTGGAGTAGAGCAAAGTAGATGTTGAGGGAGGGTAGGAAAAAAAGGAACAGAAGGTGGAGAATTCAAAGACTGTTAGATTCTTCATGGATAGGAATGCAGCATCTTCCACTACAGGAGACAACTGTCTCAAAACCCCCATATTTGACATAGGAAAAAAACCAGAAACAAGCAGAAATTTGAAGGTTCTTAAGGGTATCAGATGTTAATTCTCATGGACTGGGAATCCAGAGCTTTAGGAAATTACTGCTATTTCATGTGGCTAAAAAAAATTGGTAAGCAAAAGTAGTCTACCTAGATGCATATTTTGTTTGTTCTTTGGAAGACATTGACAGCTGATACTGCTTTCAGATGTGGTATCTGGAATAAATTCCAGGAGACAGAAGGAAGAGTGTCTCTCTCAAAAAGTAAGAGGTACTTCTTCAGAAGAGGAGTGTCCAAACATGACAGCAGAAGAACTGTGAAGTCCATAGTCACGATGTAGAAAGAATCCTGAGTTCTGGACACCCACACATACATGCACAGGGTCCATTACTGTATGCCTTCTGTTTTCTCAAGACCTCGGTATCTTATAATCTTCATCTCACTTTATGGTCCAATAATCAGGCCTGAAAAAAGTATTGTATTCAGTTATGGTTGGTGTACCCTTGACATGACTGCAGAATTCAGAAAACTGGGCACAGAGCCCTGTTGCTACCAATCATCTTCATGTTCTACATTATTGTTATTATCTGAAAGGTAAACTGTACTCATGGATGTTAGTGATACCTCCTCCAGCAGAAAGCACAGCATTTTCATTGTACTTTACCAACACTTCTGATCACTGATCAGAGAAACTAGAAGAAATTTAAGTCCCTTATGTGTATCTTGAAGCTACTATTTGTAATTTCCCAATGAAGGATTTAATTTCAGTATGATGAATTCAAAGGACTGATCTCAGTGTGTAAGGTCCATAAGTCAGACACTACTGCCTGTGACCCCAGTGCATTGCAATATACATACAAAGAGCTTTATAAAACTCAGCTTTGTGGGTAAAGAAAAATGGATCTGGATAAAGAACTTTACAGAATAAATGCTGCACACTTTCAAGAAAACCAATGTTTTCACTGAAATCAGAGAAAGACAAAATACAGAAGAATGGGCAGATATATAAAGAACCTACTACTTGGAATTTGATCATTATAGCTGTCCTAGAAGCGCTAAGCTCTGTAAGGGGAGCAGAAGGGCTAAGCAATGATGACTTTGATGCAGAGGGCAGAAGGAGTTAAAGTGACTGATTGCAATGAGCCGATGGGGAACTGTTTAAAAAGCAAACACAAAAGAAATACGCCCTGCTGCAGTTTTATTGTGATTGTGTCTCTAATGCATTACAGTCCTATAGCTTCTCTTACACTCAGCTCATAGAATTAGACATGAATATTTTCTCCTCACTCAAATTCTTTAGAATTCCTATTTCATTTTTCCACCTACTGCTTAAAAATGTAGCAAAAACCATACAGAATTTATTGTGCTACATTTTATCACTTTATTCATTTACATAATGTAACCTCAAGATTTGTTTTAAAATGTGCACTAGTGGATTTGTAAAGTTGTACTATAATGTTTAAGTTAACTCTGATTTACAGCTGCTGTTGACTCTCTCAAGGGACAAGAGGCCCTGCAGAGAGACCTAGATAGATTGGAGCATTCGGCATTCATAAATGGCATGACACTTAACATGTCAAATGCTGGATTTTGCACCTAGGACAGAGTAACACCAGGCACAAGTGTAAACTGGGAGAGGTGTGAATGGAGAGCAGCTCTGCAGAAAGTGTTTTGGGTGTGCTGGCTGACAACAGGAACAATGTGTTGTATGTTCTGGAAGCCAAGAGGGCAAATTTCATCCTGGGGTTCTCTCAAACACTGTATAACCAGCTGGGCAATAGAGATTATTATCCTGCTGTATTCAGCATTGATGTGGCCTCACATTGAGTACTGTGTTCAGATCTGGGCCCCATAATTTAAGAAGGATGTGAAAGTCCTTGAATGTATCCAGTGAAGAGCAATAAAGCTAAGGAAAGGACTGGAAGGAATGTCCTCTGAGGAACAGCTAAGGACTTTGAATTTGTCTAGTGTGGAGAAAAGAAGGCTGAGAGGCAACCTCATTGCCTTCTATGGTTTCCTGGGGAGGGGAAGTGGAGATGGAGGTGCTCACCTCTTCTTCCTGGCATCCAGCATTAAGACACATGGGAATGGTTCAAAGCTGCATCAGGGGAGGTTTAGACTGGATATTAAGAAGCATTTCTCTCCCAAGAGTGTGGTCAAACACTGGAACAGGTTTTCTAAAGAGGTAGTCAATATCCCAAGCCTGTCAGCATTTATGAAGCACTTGGACAATGCCCTTAATAGCATCCTTTCATTTATGGTCAGCCCTGAATTTGTCAGGAAGTTGGACTAGATGTAGGTCCCTGAACTATTCTACTCTACTCTGTATAAAGTGGGAAAAATTGTCTTTCTTGAAAAAAATCAGACAAAATTAGAAGACATTCTATATCTATGACAAATAAAACCCCAAATACCTGAAATGAAATTTCTTATCTTACACACCACATTTTCTGTACATTCTCTACTGTGTCTTGTTAGAGGATTGATAGTTGGGAATCCCGCAATAAGAGAAGAAACTGAAATCTCTAATAGAAGTTATTATGGAAGACAAGGCTCATGATTCCTTCAGAGATTTCTTGACAATGGTAGTTATGGGGGGTTGGGGGTGGGGAAACAACAACAAAAATAACCCAAAAAAAAACCCAAACAAAAAGTCCCCTTACACACAAAAAAACCTCAAAAAACACAACACCCAACAACAAGCAAAGCAACCAAAACTATTTTTTTTGCTGTAATTGCTTGGTAGGAAGAAAGGAAGAATGAAAGTACATTGGAATAGGAAGTGGTAACAAAGACACAAAGAGTGCCTATGAATATACTGAAGAGAACTGTACAACAGACACCTGAAAAAGAAGTCAGAAGAAAAAATTCAATACTAATCCAAGAAAGTTAATTGTTTTGTAATAGCTGTTGGAGGAGCATCTTATTTACAATACCTTTGAAAGAACCTTATTTTGTTTCCAAGTGGCTAAGTAGTGCATTGTTTCAATAACATTTTTTATAGTACAAGATTAAAGTACCATTATTAATTATTTTTTAAAGCTATCACAGATTTATGGGAGCATTTCATTACACTGCAGTAAGAAAACAGCATATTATTTTCCTTTTAAAAATAGCTCTTATTCTGACCATCTGTTTTTTTCTTCTTTCCCAAAAGTTGCTATTCCATCTGTGGCTTTGAGTCTTCAAGGCTGTGTGCTATAACTCCAGTATCTTTTATTAATAGAGGTGCTGAAGTTTCTTTTCAATGCAAACTCTTCAGAAGACTACCATACTAGGATGATTTAACATTCTGATTAATTCTTAATATTTTAAGAAATCACTTCCTTTTCTATTGGAATTAATAGTCAAGTCTATGAGATTGTCTATGAGATTTAACATTAAAACAAACTAGAGTAATAGTCAGAAAAATGCAGAGGAGTATGCTGCATGATAAGATGGTTATCTTGCCTTTGTCTTTAACAGGGAGGATGGGATCTGGAGCACCCAGTGCCTGAGCCAATGACCAATGGCAGGGAATCTGTTAATGTTCTAGCTGACCCTGAACTACTGCGGGACTTGCTCCTCGACCTAGACCCCTATAAGTCTGTGGGGCCTGATGGGATCCACCCAAGGGATCTTAAAGAGCTGGCAGATGTCACAGTGAGTCCTCTCTTGAAGACTTTTCAATGCTATTGGGAATCTGGGGAGATCTCAACTGACTGGAAGCGGACAAATGTGGTTCTCATTAAAATGATTTAAAACGTCCTACTGTGTTCAGATTTCTCAGGTAGCTGATGTAGAGGGATGGTCATTCAGCATGTTGTGGGATTGTTTGTTTTTCTTTTTAAAAGGTATCCAACACTTAGATACTTAACCTTTTTCATACTTTAGATAGGGTGCTGGGGTACCATTTTCAGACACACAAACTCTGAAATTATGAAGTTTTCACTATATATGTAGCACCAATGAAAAATCAACAGTTTTTCCTTAATAACAAATACAACAACATTGAGTAAGAACATTGAATACGTACATATTGTCAGAAGATATGAAGGGAGTTGATAATAGCATCTGGACACAGAACAAGAAGCAAAAGAAATAGAAACAGAAGCAGCGACAGATAACAATGACAACAACTTCAATAGACTTGAGCTCAATTGGCCATCAAAGATTGTCAAATGGTTCCATACAGCTGAATACAAAATAAACCTGACTTTTTAGGAAGAAGCACATCAGCAATTAAGATGTAGTTCTGGATTTGGAAATTCTTTAGGCAGAACAAAATCTTTTTAGGATTTTTTTTTTAAAAATGTAATGTGTCTGCACATGGTTTTAACAAGACGTAATGTAAGCTAGGGACAGGGTATCAGACTCCTGAACTAGAGATTAAAAATCAGCCAATGAAAGAAGGTGGAAGCAAATATTGTATCTAACATAGAGGTGGGTTTCAGTGATTTGTATTAACTTTGTTTATCTAACTGAATGATAATGATATAGGTCCAGTTGCTTAAGCCATTAGAGACAAAAGAAGGAAACCACAAATTGTGAGAGGCAATGGGACATCATCTGTCAGACAGAAAAGCTGTCTATATACTGCCAAGTACAAAAATTGCACAGAAATAGAGAATATAACTGTTACATAAAGGGAAACTCTTGCCTCAAGAAATAAGAAGTTTCAGTCTAAATGAGGCCATATTTCCAATGTAAGAAGCCTCATCCTAAAATTTTTTAAATGTATACCTTTCATTAAAATATCCCAGTAATTATTACTGGCCTGAGTACAAGTTGCAGGATTGACTACTGATACAAGGGCATTTTTCTGAAACCCACAGAAGCCTGTTTCTTGACACCAGAAGATACTGAATGAGGACTTTAGTCAGTACTTCTCACTTAAGGGTTGTCTAAAAACAGGTAGGGAATAAATGTTAAGAATAAGAACATAATGCATATACAGTAGAGTGCCACTTTGCATTATACTCTAACCGACCTGATGTTTCAAAATACTTGTCAACGAAGAACAAGACTACTGGTGATTAAACAGTAATGGCTTTGATATAATACTGCAGAGGAAAATCTGTTGTTATGATTGGTTATTATCATCTACTTCCCATATAAAGAATTGTTAACATAGGCAGAAAACCTCATTACAGTTTCTAAATATTACTAGACCACTGCAAACAAGTATAATAAATACACACATAGGTAAAAAGTGACCAAAGAAATCAAAAGGAAATATTATGGCCGCAACTTTATCAGCTCCTCCTGTAATTCTTGCTGGTTTTGAAGTATGCCTGCACTTCACTTTAATATACCAGCTACTTATATTCAGGAATAATTTCTGTATGAATTGTCCAATGCCAAAATACAGTTATAATTATAATGCATAGCCATATCCATTGAACAATTTATAATGAAAAGATGTGTTCACAATATTACAGACAAGCCTAAATGCCCTGCACCAGATACTTCTAACTGTACAGTATCTTACATATGGTTTCACACATAAATATACTCCCCTAATTGAAAGAAGTCTATGCCATATTTATAAAATCCAAAGAAAGATGAACGAATATTTAGCTTTTGGATCTTTAAACTGTACTGTTTACCACATGAGCATCACACAGTTTTGTTCTATTTGGAAGACAGAGTGTAAGTTTGGAAGATTTGCACATTTTGTGGCTCTCAAGTAATGTTTTTGAATAAGCCTAAAGTATATGGAAAGCAGAGGGTCTGGGAGATTTGATCGACAACAAGTTGAATATGAGTCAGCAGTGTGCACTGGCAGCCAAAAGGGCCAACAGGGTTCTCGGGTGCATCAAGCACTCCATTGCTAGCCAACAGAGAGGTGCTAGTCCCACTTTACTTGGCTATGGTGCGGCCTCACCTGGAGTATTGTGTGCAGTTTTGGGCACCACAATACAAGGGAGATATGAAGTTGTTGGAGAGCATCCAGAGGAGGGCCACAAAGATGGTGAAGGGTATGGAGGCGAAGACTTCGGTGGAAAGGCTAAAATCACTTGGTCTGTTCAGCCTGGAGAAGAGGAGACTGAGGGGAAACCTCTTTGCAGTTTATATCTTCCTCTCTAGAGAGCGAGGGGTGGGTGCCGACCTCTTCTCTCTGGTGACCAGCTACAGGACCTGGGGCAATGGCATGAAGCTGTGCCAGGGGAAATTCAGGTTTAATGTTAGATAGAGCTTCTTTACCCAGAGAGTGGTGGAGCTTTGGAACAGGTTCCCCAGGGAGGCTGTCATGGCCCCTACTCTCATGGAGTTTAAGAAGCACTTGGACAGTGCACTTAGGCACACAGTGTGACTTTGGGGCTGTCCTGTGCCTAAATAGGAGCTGAACTCTATGATCCTTGTGGGTCCCTTCCAACTCGGGATATAAATGTTATAAATGTTCACAAGGCTGCAACTTGAATAGTAAGGCATTTTTTAAATACAGCTACCAACTTTTGTATAAATTTTTGTTCAAGTTGAGATTATCATTACTGATAATGTAATCATCACAGATATTTTCTGGAAAGCAGAACATTTCATAACATGAGTAAAAGGTACATAGAAAACTGTGGAGAAAAAAATTACAAAACCAATGCAGGCAAAAAACACCTTAATTGTACCTTAGCAGTCAAACTAGAGCTACAGAAATAGAATTAAAATCATTCGGAACATTACTCTAAGACGTGGTAGAAGGACCTAAGAGGTGCGGTGAATGATGCAGATATATATGGCATCCTATAATGTATGACATACATGGTGAACAGAGGTAGTTGAGGAAAACTGCTATATGGTACTAGAATAACAGACAAATATATCAGTTTATTTTTATGTGCCTTAGAAAGTGAATGCAAGCAGCAAACATTGAAGAATCCTAGAGGATATGTGCAGTATCAAGAGATATTATTCTCCTAAACAGATCCATTACATTTATAATTTGCTTGGAAAAATGTGTTTCAGGAACTGTCCCAGTGTGAAATGAGAACCATAATACAGTGCAGAGACTCTCAAGGATCTCACTAACCAGGAGGAAAGGTTGTCTTTGTCTCTGCACAAATGTCTGAATGAATGTCTATAAGAGAGATTTCCCATTATGTGAAAATTACTCTCTCTAAGGAGGGAAGAGTTTCTAATTTTCAAGACTTGCTACTTAATGCTTTTCATATTGTACTATTTTTTTTTCCATAAGGAAGTCTTCAGATCACAATAAATTTTAAGCAATTGTTCTAACTAGACTTTTTACCCTAGAAGTTTCCACTGACTGAAAGTAATAGTCACAACATGATTTAAACCAGGAGTGAGTCTAAATACTCTGTTCGAGTATGCCTGAGCAGGAGAATGTAAGTCTACTTTCTATGTGAGAATTTTATCCAACTGTGCAGACACAATCCCATGCAGACAGTTACAAATAATGTGTGATATCCACACAAGACCGAAAGAGCTAACTCTTTTCTTCTTTTGCACTAGCAAAAAATTAGAGAAAAACCCAGTTTTCTGCCACCACAGATAAAAGCCATCCAAGCTCAGTGAAACCCTCTTTCGTAAACCTACTGATAAAGCAACAGTACTTGAAATAGCTTCACTAGTTTCTGCTATCTATCTCTTCACCTTTGTAGTATCATTTGGAGGCCTTTATTTACCTTAAAAATCCAAAATATTTTAGTGATCAAATCATACTTACAACATTCTGCTCTTTCATGAACAAAGGAGAACATGATGTATGCACCAGATAACCTCAGAAAGAAGAAAGAAGTTGTTCACTTAAAGTTCCAGAATTCAAGAAAAACTTCAACACTGCATTTTGGAAACTTGTCTGCCTAAGATTAGGTTGATAACCAAAAAGCATGTTATGCATAAGCGAAATAGGTCTACATTTTTCCCTCCTTTGTTTTTGTTGTGGGAAAATAGGTGGGTGGAGAACAGTTGGAGTTCACAGAACATATGTTGTTTCTTGCTATGTAGTGTAGCAGGAAACATTAATTAAGAAAACAAAAAAAAAAGTTAGCAACATCTAAAATTTTGCTGTTCAGCTTTTTCCAATTATATTGTTACACTACACCAGGCAAAACGTTTCTACATGTTCTGTTCAGGCAGCTAGAACCCCTCTCACAGTTGGCCATGAAAAGGGCAACGTGGTCTTCTCATCACTCTTAGGTTGAGCCTTCACCAAAGCTCTGACTTGGACAATGAGACACACTAGTAGTTTAAGCAGCCAAACATATTAAGCAATGACACTTTCAGAAATGCTTTGTAGAGCATGTTTATGGCAAACTATGAGCTACACCACTGGCTTCAGATCAGGCAAGCTTGTGACCTACTTGTGAGACCAACTGTTGGACTGGCAAGGAGGGAGCTGTGGGGCTGCTGTGGTCCAGTCCACTACTTCCTTGCCTCCCCTTTCTACAGCAAGTTTGCTTGAGCTATTTCAGTGTGCTAACCACAGCAAAGCTATCTGCCACACGTTTTTTTCTACCAACTTAACTTTTTTCAGTACAGGGTTGTAGCTAGTCAGATGGAGGTCCTGGGAATGATGGATGGTGGCAGGCAGGAGTGAGGGCAGTCCTCTGTCAGACTTCTCTGACTGCCATGAGAGGCCTCCCTGGTTAAGCTTCAGTCTAGTATCAGGCTGTACTAGGGCTTGAGGATGTAGATTTATGAACTTTTTCTTCAGTACTAGTAACTAGACACCCTTTCCTTCCTGGCCTCTCCTGCTTGCTCCCCCTTCTTAAGTTGTCACATCAGGTGTGCTGGTACAAGCAGTCTGTGCAGCTTTTGTGCACACCAGACCATGGTTAAAAATAGTACCCAAAGTCCTGGGTTTTTCAGTCTGGTGTTATAGTATAAAGTTATTTGAAAATCAGATTTTGACAGTCCTCCCACTGTCCAAGCCTGCTACTTTTTAATTTCCAAGAGAGAGTTTAGGTCATCTGTTTTACAGTCTAGCTCCAAAGAACTGCTGCCTTGCATAGTTTGGGGCAAGTTGTGAGCTTCAGTAACAGGTCAAGACCTAAATAAATGGTGCAATGGAAGACATTACTGACTTACATCAGCCTTGTGTCACAGGTAGAGTAATGTTGAACACTGCTATTCATGCACGCTTATTTCCTACACCATTTTAAACTAACAGAAATAATGGAGAACTTAAGTAACTGAAGTATGAAACCACCTTCTCTTCTACCAGTTTAATGCAGAGTAGTCAACTTCGGAAATTAAATACTAAGAATGTAGTATCCCAAGCTTATAATCAAGATTTTCCTATGCTTGCTTCTCAGAACTTTTTCAGTAGTTCCTCCCTGACAGCAAATTCTCTCATTTCAATATGGTTAGGTGTGTTGCAGACAATGGACTCCACGGGCAAATAATGCAATGATATTGTAGTTATGGTTTCTGTTGATAGATTGTGGATGTGCAGACAAGCTGCTGCATCAAAACTTGTGGCAAAGCAGTTTGTCTTCTGGGTATGTAATAAAGATTGCTTTTCTGTCTCTTTTTTTTTTAACATGGTTCCATGATTTGAAGTATCCTCCATTACAGCCTGATGGAACCAGTTACACAAAGGTATAAAAAAAGGAAAGGGACATAAAATGAAGTGACTTCTGCAGGAAAAGCGGTCAGCTGAATAAGAACTCTTCAGTTGAAGAAGAGCTATCTTATGTGAGGGATACTGCAGAAGCTTATAAAATTATGATTGGCACAGAGAAGGTATTAGAAAATATTGGTTACATGTTGTTCGTCACAATAAAAAAAAGAAGTGATTGATATAGAACATTTTTTTTCACACACAGAAAATTTAATTTGAGAGTTCACTGCCCTTCAATCCTTTAAGTAACATGAGTATAAATGGTTTCATAAACTATTGGAAAATATCTTTCATCGAGGAAATGTCTACGAAGAGCGCACAGAGGCAAATGCAGCCTCTCTCATACAGGTGAATTGATAGTTAGAAGCTGAGAGCAAATATTTCAGTAAACACTGTTCTACATTTAGCTTGCTCTTACTCTTTTTTCATAACCACCTGCTACTGCCTGAAGATTATATGGACTTTTGGTTGCTCTCAGTATGGCTCTTCTAATATTCAGTGGGAATAAATACCCTTAAAACAGAAAAATTAATTCAGTGTATCTATGACCACTGGGTAGCCTGCATGTATTTCAGAACCTCTCTGCCAAACATGAATGGTTCATATTACTTTGGAAAAAAGAATGCATCAAAGCATTTTCCTTTATGCATCAAAGCAATCACAGACATCTCTTGTGAAAACAACCTGTTAAATGCGTGAAGTTATTGGATATCAAGATGGAAATCTCTCTTTCAAGCCATGTGTATCTATGTCTACCAAAAGTAAAAGAACAAAATCTTTCAGCAGAGACTTTTGTTGATAATTATAAAGAAAATATACATGTCGAGCTCAGTAGGCAGTTCACTGAAACTGCAAAAATACCCCTTTTCCTCAGGTTACAGCTAGTAGTGTGAAGTTAGGAAAAAATCCTCTTGAATTCATCATGCTGTGCCAATTATCATAGCTCTTCTAATGCTGTTGTGAGTGATATAATTAGTGGTGCTAGCAAGGGCATTGTCTATGATGTTTCTGTGAGCCATGTTGTGGCTGTTATAATTACCACCATACTTCTCTAAAAATTAAATTCCTTGTGCTGTCTTCTGCTCCCCTAAGCATGATGTCTTCCTCCTTTCCAAGTCTGCAGATATGAGCTCTCTAGTGACTATGTGTATTGTTTGCATTTCTGTAAAGCTAAAATCAAAAGAACTTCTGCCTTTCTGCAGAGGGCACAGAATTTTAAAACAACAAAAAGGGCATTTTAGTTAGTAGGAACAATGCCTACACAGACTGAGGAAAATGACCCCATCAGTGGAGCTAAAAACTTCTTATAAAGAGTGGAAAGTATCTCCTGGATTGAGGCACCCTGTAACAAATCCTGTTCACAAAAGTGGTAATATGCCTCTGAGAGACAAGGAAGCTGACTGTTCTTATGACTTAATTGGGAAAGCTTTTCTGTAATATCACTCGCTTTAAGATACAGGAAAGCCTTCTAATTTTCAGCCTAGTTTTATTCAGGTCATAACCATTTCTTTTTGAAATAAGCAGCAATTGGACCTCCACAGACAGCAGAACGACACAAGAGGTACACTTCTATGGCAAGGTGTTATTATAAAATCTTGTATATGCAGCTTTTCTATTTTCTTTCTGGTTTTCTATTTTCTTCTTATTTTGGTCCAAGTCTGTGTTGGTTTAGTTTTTTAATATTATTTTTCCTTTACCATTTATTGGAAAGCCAGGAATAAGCTATTACATTATGACCTTTCTGTAGCATTTTCCATTGGGACATTAATGGCAGGTTATTTATCATTTTACTGGGAAGGAATAGATTTCCTGTCTCTTCTCTTGGGGAAACCTTGCTTTCACTTGTTTCATTGACTAAATGTGCTCATTATTTAGTCTCAAGTGTATGCCTGGGGTGTAGACCCTGTAATGATTAAGTTTCCTGGGCAAATCAACACTATGGCAAATGTTTATGGTACTTAAATGTGTCTCACAGTTCATTTATTTTTTCTGTCCTCTCTTGATTAACTTCAAGCTTGCTTTTTCCTTTGTTTGTATCTAATATCCACTGGTGACATCTCAGCTTTGACGATTAATTGTCACTGTTGTATTTTTATTATCATAAGCACGCAGGACAGAGAAGTCCTTTAATGAACAATTTCCCAAGGGTAACTTTCAAATGTTACTTATTTTTCTATCGTGGCTTTGCAGGTTGTACAGCAAAGCTAGTTATTTAAAATCTTCCACAGTACAAATAAAAATCTTTCACACTCTTCCCATATTCTTAACACATAAAGTTTCAGACACAATATTCTAGTATTCAGATCCACTGTTGCCAAGTACACAACTAGTAACTCTTTTGAAAAACTCCTTTAAAAATCTGGGCATTATCCCTTCTCTTGAGCCAACCTACATTTTTAGTCATATAAATTAATGGTTTGATTTAATGATGCAATTATTTTTAATAATTTAATGAATAATGTAATTATTATCCATCTTGCTGTATAGTAGTATGGCTTCTAAGTTCCCAGTTAACCTCCTGGTTAGGGATTAACCGTGGCCAATAGTGGATTAGCTAAAAATATCTCTGCTGGAAATGCCTTTATAAAGACAAATCTTGATTCATCTTCTCAACTCTTTTTCTAGTGTTTTCAACCTCAGACTGACAATCAGTATTTATCTTTCTGAATTAAAGCCAATAAAGCCAAACTGATCAGACCCTCCTGTCTGTCAGCGCAACTTAGTAAAACAGTGTGCAGGCTCCCACTTGAACAGTGCAAGCTTTTTGCGACTTAAGTATGTGGTAATAACTGTACTCATAAATAACAGGCCCTGGAAAAGAGCTTGCATATGAAACCCATAATTAGCTGCACTATTTAATTTGTAACTCCTAGATGAATCTGCTACAGACATGACAAGCCTACAAGGCTCATGGATAGTAGCTCATGCATTCCACTTGGCCTTGAGGGGAATAATCAGCTCCTGGACCTCTCCTATTCACCATTATAGATAAACCACAGGTGATTGTAGGTGCACAATAGTATTTTCAAGGATTCTTAAAGTGTAATGAACAAAAAAACTGTGTTGGAAGGCAACAAGGTAAAACAAATATAGTGAAAAAAGTTTTTCATTGTCTTTTTTTTAAATTTGAAACTCATGCAACAGATTCTATATTGTTTCATAAAATGTTAAGAGGTCTTGAAAGACTGAGTCTAAAAACTGTAATAAGCTACTAAATATTGTAACAGGAACATAGAACAGAAATATTCTATTCTCTCTTTTCCACATGAAAAGAATAAAGAGAAAATAATTTGAAGAGGAAAATTGAAAACTAATAAATATACAAGTAAGCAACTGAATTAATTCTTGCAGCGTAGCACTCATCAATATTTATTACTAATTGTGCTAGAAAAAAGGGTATAGATGTGTAGGAACAAATTTTCTTGCAAAAGTTTTTTTTAATTTTTCAGTGTTTCATTTTTAAAAAATTTGGATTTGGGCTAACATACGCTTGGTTTTTATATTTTCAAAACACAAAGATTTTTTAGGAAATGAAACACTGGGCAAGTTTAAATCTGAGATTCAAATTTTTCTTGCTAGACCTAAACCATCCCCTAAAAGTACAGCAAGAAATTGTATCAAACACTTAAAGCATAATCCACATTTCTACTAACAAAGGGTAGGACACTTTTGTTCTAGAAGTCTAAGCTTCATTGGAAAACAAGAAATGTATTTAACAAAAGAGTAAGATTTTTTTCAACATGCTGCCAGGATATACATGAAGTAAACTCCTTAGTGATATATGAAGAACCACATGAAGTGGTGAATAAATGAATGTTCAAGCAATAAGATAATTCAAACAATAGTTAGGAAGAAGGTTTGCAGTACAATGTAGTTTTAGTAGAAAAGACCTTTTCCCAGAGTTGTTCCATCTACTTTACAGACTTGTTTTGCATAAATTTGAATGGGGATGAAAATATTTGAAATCTCCTTTGCCCATTGAAGACACTTATCTCTGAGATGCTTTCATTTTGAAAGATTTCACAAGACCCTGTAATTTCTATAGATTCTTCTCTCCACCAGCCTTGTTACATACTAATATTCCTAAAGAGAATTTGCCACCTTCTTCATAAAACACTACAGGAACTGACAATCTAAAGAAAAGGATTTACTGACTAAAGCATATGTCATTGTTTTTCCCTTTAAGTTATCAACAGGGTACTTAGCAAAGGGTAAAGTCCAGCAATGGATTTAGGAACCTACACAGCAGTGTTCGAATCTCTTTCCTCTTAAAATATGTGGGCAAGATGCAACCTAAGACCCAGAGAGTTAGACTTCCTCTACAATATATTTTATGTTAAATATTACTTCAAAAAAGAAAGAGAAAGACTAAACCTGAAGGAAGAATCTTGAATCTAGGATTTCCTATGTTTAGGGGATTAAGCTAAGCAACAATCTACAGAGTATATCTTCCTTTGGGCTTCCCCTTTCCTAACCCCACATTAACTAATGAAGTGGACAGACAGGAAGGAGAGGAAGACCGTGATCTATTCCATCCTTCAGTCATCATTACTTCTCTAATTAATTCTCTAATTTAGAAAGCAAGTATTCTTTGGGGAAACATGGAATTTTCATTCTAAGGAGGGCACTGAACCCTGGTATCCAAGTTCTGAAAGGAATGCTCTTTCTCATATGTAAGTAGGTAAAGGTGGTTAGCATTTAGCTACTGGCGTATTAAAAATAATCTTCCTATGTAACAGCCTGCAGAAAAAACAAGCAAACAAAACAAAATTGCCCCTAATGCATATGGTTATAAAGCCTTCAGCTGTCAGATGGAGTTTTGCTTTCTTATGTTACAATTTGTCCTTAACATACAGTTAAAGGATGGCAACTGTAGACCATGTTTTTGAACAGATTATTTTGCCATTAAGCTTTTAAAAATGTGGAGATTACTCAAACATCATAAGCCTGGTTTTTTACATGCTTTTGAAAAAAAGCCAGGAGTACATTGGTCCAAGAAAGGCAAAAAAATGGAATCTATTTCAACAGATTTCTTTGGTGTCAGATTTTACTTGATAGAAAGTCAAATACTTTTCTTAAGGTAAGTTATTTTTTAAAAAGGTGAAAAACAAAAAACCAGACTGTGCTGATACCTTCATATATATAGAATATATGGTAACTGTCTGTTCATAGGAGTGGAGAAAGAGATAAATATTTTGGTTACACTTGACAAATGCGTATTTGCTAGTTTACTCGACAGACCTTGTGGAGTCCAACAGGGAAATTAAATTCAATGTCACAGGCTGAACAGAGAATGTGGGAAATGGCCTTTGTGTTCTTCTCCAGAAAATGTTTAACCCATATTAAATTATTTTAGGCAAAATGGCGTAGAAGATGTTACCTTAATTCTGAATTTCCTAGATCCAGAGTATTAAGAATTGATGGAGATGGAGGAGTAGATAGGAGTCCGCTTATCTTTTGATCTCTGCAGCCCTGCCTGAAGTAAATTGCAGGTTGCAAAACAGGGGGTGAAGATCAATAACCAACAGCCTGAAAGAAACAAACTTTCAGCAAGAGGCAGAAAAGAAGACAAAGGGAACATATGCTGGAGAGGGTGCTTTTTCAGTTGCTTTCTCTGTGACACAGTATTTTTAGGACATCATCCAGTAAACAGATTGGCAACCTACTGGTAAGCACTAAACCTAGTTTGAAGGAAATATCAGTTACTTTATCAGTTACTTTAATCCAGTTGCAGCAAAGCACGCTCTTTTTTAATTCCCTCAGCAAGTAGACTTTTTATTAATGTCCAGGTATGAGGTATTCTGAGCCAAATGCCTTTGCTAATTTATTTATCACTGTATTTTTTTGTGTAGGTAAGACTGACTTGGAGCAGCTGCTCTAGGGAAAAGGGTGTGTTTATGTTTTGGGTAAAGTAAAACATTACAGACATCTAACCTTGGCACATGAGTGATTCGCACCATCAATAACTGTTGAACATACATTATATTCTAATATTATGGACATGGTCTAAACTACAAATTTTATATGAAAGAAACAGTCTGAAATACAACCAATGAATTAGGAAAGTGCTTACACAGAAACAGCTTAAAAAAATAGCTGAAGGTGGTTCCCGGTGATGTTCATAAAGCTTGGTTTAGGTCTATTGTGTTTTTTGCCACCTGAATGCAAGACATGCTGACTTAAATGCAATATTAAATACTGAAAAAGTAATTCTGCTTTGTCTGTATTTTCATGTGCTAGGCAAAAACCCCAAAACAACAGCAACAAAACAAGCCAAACAAACAAAAACCCATCAAAAACCAATAACAGAAATAAACAAACAAAACCAACTTACTGTTCAGATGGTGTGGAAAATACAGGCAGTATTAGAAACATTAACAGCACCTAGCCAAACTTAAGCCTGAGACAAAAGAGCTAAGGCTTTGAGACAGAAGAGCCAAAGTTTGCAGAAGGCATCATGGCACCTTAATAACAGATGAGATGGAGGCGTGGCAGGAAGCCTTTCAGAGGCAGTTTGGGCTCCTGCTGTGGGCAGAGCTTCTACGTCTGAGCTTGTTTTTGTTATGACTATGAGTCACAGAATCATTACGGTTGGAAAGGACCCTTAAGATCATCTGGTCCAACCGATAGCCCTATACTACTTTTATCCGTAAATCATCCCCTGAAGAAACACATCTATCCTCTTCTTAAAAACCTCCAGGGATGGTGACTCCACCACCTCCCTGGGCAGCCTATTCCAATATCTCACCACTCTTTCAGTAAAAAAATTCTTCCTAATATCCAATCTAAACCTACCCTGGCACAACTTAAGCCCATTCCCTCTAGTCCTGTCACTAGTCACAAGGGAGAAGAGGCCAACACCC
>VWZX01001712.1:331734-383040 GCA_013399015.1 Galbula dea
TTCTCTAGGAGAATGCTGTGGGAAACTGTGTCAAACGCCTTGCTAAAGTCAAGGTAGACAACATCCACAGCGCTTCCTTCATCTAATAAGCTAGTTACCCCATCATAGAAGGAGATCAGGTTAGTCATACAGGACCTGCCTTTTGTGAAGCCATGCTGAGTGGACCCGATCTCCTGGCCTCTCTGCAAGTGCCGCGGAAGAGTACTCAGGATGATCTGCTCCATCAGCTTTCCTGGCACAGAAGTCAGACTGACAGGCCTGTAATTTCGCGGATCATCCCTCCTTCCCTTCTTATATATGGGGGTAACATTGGCTGATTTCCAGTCTGCTGGTACCTCCCCAGTCAGCCAGGACTTTTGAAAAATGATGGAAAGTGGCTTGGTGAGCACCTCTGCCAGCTCTTACTTAGACTTAGGACAGTCAGCACTGTCCTAAGTGGACATGGAGATTCACCATCATAGCAGTGGTGAGTTGATCTCTATAACATGAGCACCAGCACTGGTTGAAACATTCTTCCCACAGGGTGGGATACTTTCTGCAGATTGAGTGAGCCCTCACCACCATGTGTAGTGAGAGATCAGGGTACCCTTGGAGGGAGAAAGTTCCCTTTACTGTGACTGCATGCATAATTGTGGTTTATCTTTTTAGTTATAAGTCTGTTTGTAGCTGAGGATCAGCTATGCTACAGTTTATCTCTGACCGACGTCTGAACTTTTATATAAGTCGTCACAAGGAGTCTTAACTGATCATGTTTCCAATGGATTCACACTTTGGTTAGTGATGGCTGTTTGGTTTTTGGGTACATCCATGACACAATACAAAATATAGAATCAAAACAATTGTTTTTGAAGGTGGATTAGCATTATTTTTTGCTACTTCTTGTAGTATATTATCATCTTTTCAGTTGAGTAACTATGTAGGCACAGAAGAAATATATCTGCAGGCCAAGATGACCTTCATAGAAAAAGGTGTTCTAATGCAAAATAAGTTTTACCTTCTCTGCACAGAAAACTGAAGAATATCTCATGTTACAAGTCTCTTTTCAAAGGCATTTACAGATATTAATATAATAAACTTACATGAAATAGCTCTTTAATATTGCAAATAACTATAAAAAAGGCAGTAGCAGCTTTCTTTTCTTGATTAAATGTGAATGATGCAATGAAAAAAGTGAAGTTTAGATACCAAAATAAACATTGCAAAAAAAATACCTCGGTTTGAAAAGGGAGCAAAAAATCAGTAAAAGTATGTAGGCAAAATGATTGGTGTTAACAACACAGTCTACAGAAGGATTTAACTTCCTAGGTATGTTATTTACTCCCTCTGGAACTATCTAATACAGAAGGTGAAACTCTCCAGAAACTTGAAATTGCTTATTAGTAAAAGGAACAATAGGTTTTCCAAATCATCAGTGCATCAAATAACCTACAGAATATTGTACAAAACTATCAATGAAGGTCACAATCATTTAAAATTTATCCAGTCATGCCAGATGAAATAAGGGTTCACTGTTTCTCCTGCATGTGTGATCACTGACCAGCCACTGTGACTGAAAAGTTATTTTAATTTTGTGCATGAAAATGAGAAATTTCCAGCTCCAGGAATGCTCTATTGAGTATATAGGTTTAAGAAAGATCTTACATAGCTGCTTTTTCTCAGAACAATATTAGCTGACATGCCAGATGACAGCAAACCCTCAGAAAGAAACAAAACTCATTCATCTTAATTGCTGATAGACTACTTCTATTTTTCCAATCTATATAGCAAAATATATTTGTTGCTGTGTGACAAGTGATAGTGAATGTAGAGGACAGCTTGGCTCTCTTGCTTAATAGTGTTAGCCAGCCTGATAAAAAGGCAAGAAGAGTATTTTTGAGGAAATCAATATTTGTATTTTGTGCTGGTTTGAATGCAGACCCACTAATTATTGGAGGAGAGTGATTTGCATCCTTTGTCTTTTTCCAGGAAAAAAAAATTCCTCCATTTTACAGTGGTTGGTTTGTCTTCAGAGTTTATGATCATACTTCCCTCTTCAATCTCATCCTCACAGCCTTTTAGAAACTTCTGTCTTTTAAGTCTGGTAGCAAATCCATGTTCAAGAATATTTGTGATGTATATGCAGTTTTTTAGAATAACTTTAAGTTTTACAAGAAATATTTCAGAGAGAGGAAGAGTGTTAACTTACTGTTGAAAATGTGTCTCCAGATCTTCACCAGAGGCTCTAGTCTTAGCAATGCCACAGTAGAACTATTGTTTAAAATGATTTTCCTATTAGCATAAGTATCAGAACACTTTGAAAATATAGACAGTCATAGGTTAGGAAGAATGTACTTCTGGAAACTGATAAACTATTTCCAGATTACATCTTCCAGCTTTCCCTTACCAATTGAGCTGCACTGTTTGCAAGCCTGAAACATGATGATATTAAACCAATATATTAAATTGATCATATTGCTGCAACATGTATGGCAAATATTTCTGGATATTATAGAATCCTAGAATAATTTACAACTGAAAAGACTCCTAAGACCACTGAGTCCATCTGTTAACTCGAGAGATTCTAATTGCAGTTACTGTCCAGGACCAAGGACTGTGGATTACTGCCGAGAGCTACCCAGTAGCCATCATTCCGGTGGATGTGCAGACAAGCCTTTCTGGCTGAGAGAAGCAGTTCTTCAATGCGTGTACAAATAGCTCTCTCCACTAAGTTGCCCTCATGCTGAACAATAGAATCAGTTAACCTGAACCACTCCTGACACTTATGTGTTGCTCTCACTCATGCTGTCAAGGTGTCTAAGCACTAGCTGGGTGATTAACAGTTTGGGATGTCACAAGTGAATGAAAGTTTTGAATAACACAACAAAAATTGGCAAATTTTTGGTGTTAGCCTAGATTTTTAGGACCTTTTCTTCATAAATCTCCTAATATTTGATTATTCACTCTCCTTTAATTCTTTATATTTGGGGAATTAGTCTCTGACTGAGACTTACCCTCCACACAAGTATTTCAGGAAAAACAGATGCTGAAGCTTACAGAAGACATTGCTGATTTTCCTGCCTAGAGCTGGAGATCCAGAAAGAGGAAAGTTCACCTAAAGAGAAAGAAAACATTTCCAAAGAGGAGGATTCCACAAGACAAAGTCTGTTAAATAAAATCTTTCATCATACAAGCTAGTAATCACTCACTGCAATCTGTTCTAAAAATGGGCCTCTCAACAACTAAATTAATGGAAGAGTTGGTCATATTCTTATTTGGTTTGGTTTTCAACAGGTCATGTGCAGGTGTATTAAACTGATGTCATGCATATTCCTATTTCATTGAAGATGTAGTGAACAGTAAATGGTTTGATTAATGAATACATAGACAGTAACATTAGATAACCACTTTCTCCCCAGTTATCTTTCATTCTCAATACTTTCTCAAAGTTTATGTAACTACTTCTGTGCTCTCTCATTGTACAAGAAAGCATGGTCTCTTTGCAGGAGACCTAACGGGTGAGAACTATCTAGTTAAATCTAACTGCTTATAATAAGAATACTTATGTGAATAAGTCACTTGAGTTTACTTTCGCAGTTAATAAAAACCTCATAACTGAGGTCAAGAGAGAAGTTCATTTAGGCCTACAGGAAGTATCTCAAATAAGTAGATAAGTCATTACCTAAAATTTCCCATACATGAAGTATAGGTGAACTTCCTTTGCTGTTGAGACCTATACTGTAAGCACCTAGATTTGACTCTGTAATTTTTGTGTCATGCTGTCTTTTCATTTATGGAGTAGATTTTGAATCTACCTAAAAGGAGATATTTAGAAACTGAATGTTTTGTAGCTGTGTTGCTGCACACTAAATGAGTATCAACACAGATTAAAGTATCAGAGGTTAAACTGACAGAATTTTAAATTAATGAGGAAGGGAGAGCACGTACTCAAAGACAAAATCTAGTGCTGTTGGAGAATTGTCACTGAATAAGTGAGTTAGATCACTTAATGAATCACTGTCTAAGATATTAGCAAAAGTAATTTTAATATGATGTAACAAAGTGTGATGGCAAGGTTCACTTTTATTACTTACTAAATGGAAGAAATGTACAAAGTGAAAATGAGTTAAAATCAAGACAGAAGGATTTACAATGAAAACTGGAGATGCAAAAGGGCAAGGGAGACCTTCCTTTTGATGCACAAGGTTCAGAATGTATTCCTTTGAATTCTAAACTCCTTTTCAGAGTAGAGTCTAGGTACAGCTGGATCCAGACTTAGTCCCAAACTCGGACAACAATTTATGTCTAATGGGATTAGCAACGTGGATTTCATTAATATTAATTCAGTATGCTGTCAGTCACTTACCAAGGATCTGTTGCAAATAAAGAGTCTCTCTGCCTTAGTTAAGGAAGTATCTTTTAGTCTTAGGTAAGGAATCTCAAACCTTGAGAGTCGTCCCTGCTCAAAGGGACCGTCTTCTGCTGTGCAGTCCAGTTGCAATTCCGGAAGAACTCAAACTTAGCTCATCCAATGATCTCTTGTTGGTAAAAGGTCTCTCTGCTTCAAGGAGCAACCTTGAGAAGTATCCCAGCTTGAGGGCTGATCATTGCCATGCACCCATACTGTCAAGCAGGGAGAGCTCAAAGAAGACTCACTTAGGCTGCCGTATTTAAGGTGTAAACTGGTTGGCTTTTAGTCCAATTGCATGCAATGGGAAAGGTATACATGAAACTCCTTGTACTCACAACTGTGTTTGTTCCTTGATAAATGAGTCTTGGAAAAGCCACCTGCCTCCAACTTCACAGGAATTCCCTCTTAACTGTCCATTCATTGAGAAAGAATTGTTTTATCCAAACCAAGCTACCAGTTGTAGCACACACAGTATTTCTGCAGTCAGAATGACAAAGCTGTACAAGAAGCAGCAATTTCTTGAAAACAAAACTTGGATTCATATTTGTTTTCATAATAGTAACAAGAGAAGAAGAAAACCTGAATATTTAGATCTCTCTCTAATGAAAAACCTTACTTAAGTGATTTTTTTGTCTTTCAAGTCAGATCAAACAGACGAATACCAAATCATAAAAAAAAACCCCAACACCTCATTATTTGGAATTATTGTGACAATAATGTGCACTTACTGACCTCCCTTTAAATTTAGAGGGTTTTAAGACAAAATTAAAACAAACAAACAACAAAAACACACCACCAAAAAACCCAAACCAAATAAAAAAACCCCTCTCATATTTGTTTCTACCAATAAATCACTCCATTAATCACTGAAGATGACCCTTAGAAGTAATTGGCTATGCTGATTAATGAAATGGTTTATCTAAGGAAATAAATATGATAGATTTTAGATGCAAATGAATCTAGGAAGAAAGAAAACAAAATCAGGATAGAGCAAAACTAAGTAAAACATACCAATGATTTTTCTACCCAATTTCATTAATCCCTTTTAGCCCCACTTTTGCTTTGGTTGGGCTTTTGCACTAGTATTCTGCAACAACATTGAAGAAACCCAAAAATATTAGTATCAAATTATTATATTCTGTTGTGGCTGTTGAATTAGAGATAGGAAATTGTCATGAGACTGACTTTAAAAAAAATAATTATCTCTGTTTGCTAAAACAGGAGCATGTTTAGGTTTTCAAGAGTGTATAGGGCTTTCAGAAGGCCTTCCCATCCTTCCACATGTCTGTTCTTTTAGGTCAGGGAATTTGTTTTTAAAAAAGTGGGGGAAACAATTCTCCCCTTTGTTTTAGAGACCTTCCCTGAATATCCCACAGAAACAGAACATATGGAAACAGCAGAAATGTGTGAATGCAGACAAGGCTTGAAATAGGAAAATCATGGAAAGCAAATTATATTTTTCATTTAACAAAATTTTCTATATTGAATCCCAGTTGTATGAGACCTCATATCAATGTATTGTTATGAGAGAGTTGTCCAGTTTAAAAACACACACAGTTACAAAAATGAAATGTTAGGTGGCACAGGGCATTTTCTATAAATTACTTCAAAGCCAAAGGAAGTGAAAGAAAATCATGTGCTATGTATGTAAAAAGAATTTCTGATCTTTTTCAGGGGATTGTATAGTTCCTTTTCTTTACTGTGTACAATTTTTTGTTCTACATGTGGCTTTGAATGTAATTGCTATATGCAATCCTTATCTAGGATAGCAATTAACTCCTCATCACATAATTATATCTCTGGAGACAGCTATGAATTCTATAGTTACATTTTTAACCTTGAATATAGTCTCCTGGTTCATGTGTCTAGGTTTGCATAAAATTCAAGCTGAAATTATTTTATTATTGCAAGTGAGTAGCCACAGTGATATTGGTTGAATAAAATGATCATAAAATCTAAGATAAAGTAAGCAAAGGAAAAAGAGTACTACAACATACAAAATTACTTTTCTATTACCTGAGAATTTTGTGATCTAAGCCACAAAAATTCTAGAGACATAAGCAGTTATGATATTGTTCCTTCACACAAAGTTAACGTGTGAGAAAAATCATTAAAGGGATCAAATGTGTCAGAAGTCTTACATTTTATTAATTCCAATTAACTCTGTCTAATCCACTGCATTTTGAAATAGTAGCTTGGATATCTAAAGTTCAGGGGTCAGAGTAGTTAGGAACTACATCCTAGCACAGAAACAACTTCCACAATGATTTCTAATTAAGAAAATGTTCTATAGTTTACTTATATAATTAACTATTGACCATAGAGATCATTTGGTACATGGGGTAAGCAGATTTTGCTTTGACTTCTTGCAGAAGATTGAAAGTAGAAGGTAAATATTCATCTGAAAGACTGCTGTTAAAATGTGTGATGGGGAGGAGGAGAAGAAAAAAAAAGACCTTAATGTTAAAACTGAAAACCAGAAATTAATCAAAATAGATCAGCCAGAAGTGTGGTGGAATCATAATTTTCTCTGAAACCAAACTATGCCCCTTATCTTGGTAGCTTCCCTTTCCACATAAACTCCTTGTATTAGCAGTCTACATAGTACTTTCTCATGCTGCTTCTACTGGCTTATGCTAAACCTTTGCAGTAAGCAACAGTTCTTGGATAAACAATCTCACACTGAACTACCTGGACTGAGGAGTCAGAACAGAAGCCGCAAAAAAGATGTAGGAAAAGGACAGAGGTTACTGCTGGCCAGAAGCGAGGTGAATGTAAGGCTCAAATGTTGTTTGCTTTAAACACAAAAAATAATGCATGTTTTAACAAAAAATTACAACTTACCTGTTAAACTATGTTTAAAGGAGTTAACAATATGCTACATATTGGCAAGTGGAAAGTATTTGTAATTTTTTCAAGGCTTTAAAAATTATTTTTAATAAGTCCTTTAAAAGTCATAATCAGAGATATGTGGCAACCTCCAGCTGACATAGAGTGATTAGCATACATTATAACATAATATGGTGACATATATATTAAAGATTAGTTACACGTAAGAAAGTGAAAATTAGGAATAAATGACAAATTATCTGGAAAGAGAATTCTCAATCTGAGATGCCTTAGGATTAGTACAATAAATGTAGTAGAACCAGCTTTGAGTTTATCTAGAGGCATACACACTAGAGATATTGATGTATGTGAACTACTCATGTAGAATCACAAAGGAATTTTAAATTCTTTTGAATTCATTTTATAACTGTGTTCATGAAATGATCATTTTTCTTTATATACCCTTGTGTTATGAAAGGAGTGCTGAAGGTTTGTGTGAATTTCCTTTTGATTCCTACAGACTCTTTCGGGTTGCTATTTCCACTGCCTTTCAAGGTCAAGTGTGAGGTGTCTTGCCTCCACAAACAATGAATCATATATCAAATGTTATATTGCATATGGCTTATATCTCTTTAAAGAATGTCAACATAGTCAAAATCACTTTATCTTTAAAAACTTAATTTAATTCTACTGGACATGATTTCTGGACATGGTGAAAACAAGAAATCACGGTGGAGATTAATAATTTCTCCCTGTTTTGAGACACGGCTATGGCAGTGATAACTTACAATGCTAGAAAAACTAACATTACAGCAACCAACCTCCAAGGAGTAATTCAGAGTGACATCAACAAACAATAGAGGAGAAAAGAAGTACCTTCTCTTCATCAGTGAAAACAAGTATTAATAAATGTTTTAAAAGCATCTGTTCTGTGACAGTAGCTATCTCTTAGGATCAATCAATAAGACAGGACAGAGATCTGTGCATCGAGACGAAGATGGATTTGGGAATGAAGGCTTCGCTTTCAGACAGAAGACTGATAGGAGCTTTCTAGAACATAAAGACAGGCACAATCCAAAATTCTTTATATGCAACAAGTTGTTGTAAGCAAGCTGTCCTTGTCAGATGAGAATGGGATCTGAGATGAGATTACCTGTCAAGTTAAAAGATAAGGATCACCTTCCTCAAAGAATGGTCATGAAACATTCATAAGTTTGCATGGAGTAAGCATCCACACAAAGGGGGCTGGTATACAAGGAGACAAGTTGACTTTTTTTCAAGCATCCTAACAAAAATTGAATAGTATGTGATAATAAGAGACTTTGCCTTTCCATTTAGGGTTCAGACTGACTCAGAAAGTGTTGAAAGAATGAAAGTTGGGCTTGTTTTCCTAACTTATAATTTGCAGTTCATGAATAGATACATAAATGATGGCATGGGTTTGGCCTTATATATTAACATCATCATGGTCACTAATGATTTAAAATAGGTGTGTTTATCACTTGAATGACAAAGGTAACTGAATACTAGAAGATTCATGTAGATTTTGTGGAAGACCTACATAATTCAGTTCAATTAAGATCACCAAGCCCATCTGTTAATCTAGCACTGCCAAGTCCACCACTAAACCATCCCTTTCAGTGCCACATCAACTCCAGGGGTGGTGGCTCCACTACTTCCCTGGGCAGTCTGTTCCGGGGCTTGACACCCCTTCTGGTGAATAAATTTTTCCTAATATCCAACCTAAAACTCCTCTAGCACAACTTGAGGTTGTTTCCTCCTGTCCTATCACTTGTTTCTTGGGAAGAGACTCTCTGCAAATTCCTTTGAAGTAGTTTTAGAGAACAGTAAATAGGACGCTCTCCCTGAGCCTCCTCCTCTTCAGGCAAAACAACCCCAGTTGTTGGAAATATCTCTATCAAAGGGCATCTAAGGTGCTCTGAGATCTTTGGGTACTAGCAGTAGACAGTGGACAAAAAGAGGGAGTGATGTAGTATAATATTTCAATGTATTAAACATCCAAAACACCATAACAGAGCTTTCTAAACTTCGCCACAAAGAATAATGTTTTATTTAAGTGTATAGCCATGCAATAGCTATTTTGGTTTCCTGAATACTACTGTGGACCATTTTCTTCTTTTTTTTTTCCTTTGTGGATACAAAAACATGGTGCTTGCAAGGAGTAAGTATTATTTACTGAGGCAGGTTATTATATTTCCTGCATTTAAAAAATAAATCAAAAGAATTTCAATAGTAACTTTCAAGAGAGTACTGTTTGAACTTGCTTGTTTTGACATCTGATAGAGTCTGGCAGAGAGCGAACTTCTACAGCTAACAGCAATTAGCAGTCTTTGTTTTGTACATCCATGTTAACTAGAAGATACGGTCAGAAAAGTTTCTGATGAATACCTAAATAGGCTGATTATGGCAAAATACATGCCTCTATGAAATAGCTAACATTAGTAATGTCGGTGACCAAGATCAAATTACAGAGGACATTGAGTGGATGTGAATGAGTAACTTTGGCAGTCCTCAGTGGATGTGCAGGGAGACAAGAATAAGATATTGCCAGACAACAAATCATCTCCCAGAGTATTATATACCCCAGAGCAATGCAATATTTTCCCTCTCTTTCATTGGCCTTGATTTAAGCTTCTTATAAAATTACAGTATTTGCAGATCTATTTTAATAAAAAAACTATTAAATCTTAAATGAATGTTAACAAAGGATTTTTGGTGGTGATTCAAATATTTCTAAAATTAGATAAAGGTATTCAACTATGCACCATAGATTATGGCTCTGTTATATAGGTCTATGTACGTTGTTTCATAGCTTGTAAGAGTTCTTACTGTAATGTTTAATGAAAGATAGATGCATAGTTTGACAAAAACTTCTCCTTTCCCAAGGATATGATGCACTCATCTTTGCACCTTTTCCTCTCTAAAATAAAACATCCAAGATTATTTTGACACCAGTAAAACCACTCAAAGTAATCAAAGTAATGCTACTTCTAATTTCTTTAAAACTCTACAATTGCCTTTGTCGAACTTCAGGAGATTACCCAACTCTTCAGCTTGTCCATATCTCAATGAATAGCAGCATAGCCTTCTGGTATGTCAACCACTCCTCCCAGCTTTGTATCTTCAGCAAACTTGCTTAAAATAGACTCCATCTCTTCATGCAGGTCATTGATAAAGTTGTTGCCAGAACAATGCCCAACTATCCACTCAGCCAGGGTCTGCTGTATATACTTGTATTCAGATTTGAAACCATAGAGACAGGCAATAAAATAATTTGGTTTTAGTTTAAGTGCAAATGACTTACAGAACTCTGGCAGGTGATTGAAAGAATATAGAACTAATGGTAGCAAGAGGTAGACATACAAGTATTTTGTGATTCTAAGAAGAGGAAAGATTCAATAATGTTCCTATATTCTCTATACAATAAGTCAAGTTTGTTGACACTAGGTCTGTGAATTCTTTTGGTAGCCTGATAACATCAGAAAGCACCTTTTTTTTAGCCACAACTCCACCCTTCATGAAACGTACATCAAAACTAGAATGTAGAAATGTCTCTTTTCTACTTCCACATCTTTTTGGAAAATAAGAAGTAAATTAAAAGAATGGGAATTTAGAAATTAAATGGCAAAACTGATACTTATACAAATGAAGAATTGCAGAGTACAGCAGAGTTCATACTTCTGAAAGATGTGTAATTTATGCTACCTTTGTGCTGTAACAGACCAATAGCACATATTCACTCTTTTTGTCTTTGAGGAGTTTTTAACAGGAGTATCTACACCTTTTTCATTCAGTGAAGAAGCCTACACCAGCAGATGCACATTGAATTAGGTAAATTTCACAGCACCTTATCTTCCTTTTACAAAGACATAACCCTATGTAGTACTGTGGTTTCAAATATCATGACCACAGTCATCTCATCCCATACTGCTGACAGTCTTCCTGGTAGTCCCTCTGCTAGCACATCTGCAGGACACAGACAACACTGAAACAGGGGAAATAAAACTCCCTAATGTTGTGTAGGGGGGTTTTTTCCATTACTTGTCTAGAGGTCTTACAGAAAGCATCAGCCCCTAGTTAAGGATGCATAGTCCATCCTTTTGTCTTTAATTTAAAAGCACATCTTTTCAAAGCACCTTATCAATCAACATATTGAAAAGGATGGTGACTGTATTTTGATACTTACAAAGAAATATAGAGGTTGTGGTTCTTTTATAGCAAAGGTATTTGTTATTTTGAAGAAGTGAATTCGATTATGGAACAGGAAGACACATAGTAGAATGACTCTAATTGTATAAAAATTGACTGTGAAATTTTTTTTAAACAATAAGTTGATTTACTTTAGCTATTTTCCTTCCCTATTGAAATGAGTCTCCACAAAGACTTCACTTCATTTGCAGAAAAGTACATGGAAAACAATTTTCAGAGTAGCACCTCTGAGGAATCATTGAAATCAAGACTCAGCTTTGCACTTTGAAGCCTCTGTGGTACATTGTGCTTATAAAAAAGCACCACCTTGGCTGTTGAATGAGCATGTCTGGAGCTGCAGGTATGAACTGCAGCGACCTGTACTGCAGCTCTCAGTCCAAATTACAGCACAGCCTTGCTCCATGTACAACAGGAACAAGAGGTGGAATGCAGCCTTATGGAAAAGTGAGCTGGCTTATTAAGTAAAGGAATAGGAATGACTTCATGTGGCCACTTTCGGTTGAGCAGCGCTGCCTGAATTTCAAAACCCATTGATCTGAAGGATATTATGTTTGGCATGTTATTTGTTGAATAAATGTGAGGAAAAGAGAACCTATCCTATTGACTAGGTTGTTTGTTGTGATTCATTTACTCACATCTGTTACCCAGTGTCTGAAAAGCAACTGTCTTGGTGTTGATGTATGTTCTTAAGGGTTTGGCATAGGTCCCCTTAACATCTGACCAGCTGAGCTCTTTGATAAATTAAAATTGAACAGAGAAACAAACAAGATTAAAGTAAATATCAATAAAGAAGAGGTTTATAAATAATCTAATGTTTCAAATAAAATATAGGAAATGAAGAAGATGGCAGAAAATTAATAGATGTGCTAAAAGCAAACTCATAGATTATTACTCAGTGCTGCAAAATTTACTGTCATATAGATGCTATAAATTTCTAACAAAATACAGGAAAGGAATCAAATGAAAGGCAAACCAGCAAAGTCAGTGCTGAAGTGCATACAGTATTGGGGAAATGTTTCTACTAACCAGACTGCTGAGATAGGTGCAAAAAAGTCTAGTGAATTCCACAGAAGTATATAAGCCTGATTTAAAGTCTAGCAGGAAAAAATATGTTGACAGATATAGCTATATAGATACATATAATAGCTTTCAAATTTTTAACCTTAGGAATTTGAACTGCAAGGTGTACGATTACATTTTATTTGATCTAAGATAAAAATAATAATAAACCTCTCCCAGTTGTTTAAGTGATTGGTTAGGAAAGATACTCAGAAATTCTGTCCCTTTGAAAATGCATTAAGGCCTCCAGGAGGTTTAAGTCATGAATATGTGTTTAATTCACATAGGAACTGATTTATGGCAAATGAGACTTTACATCCTTTTTCTAGGGGTTTCTTTTTGATCAGCCAACTAAAAAAAAAAGTTCCTTTAGATCTCAGGGAATTTAGGATGCTTTTTCTATAAGAATTCAGGGTTTTCTGTCTATCACATAGGAAAAAATTTTGTGTGCTCCTTATTTGTGGCAATGCACACATGCCATCAAGTGGCAATTTTCACAGAAAAAATTCATCCCCTGTTGCACGAACACCAAAAGAACAGGCTTTCCTCCTGTTGTGTTTTGACCTGTCACTCATCTTCTTCGCTAAGTACTGAAGACAATAGCCTGTGTTTGTTGACTGTGCTCAGGGATAGGTTCCAATGCTCTAAATGTATGGAACATGACAGGTCTGCTTATCTTTGGGTATTAAATTTGTCACAAAGCAGTCTGATAGCCTCAGAAGAAGCTCAAGGTGGGATCAAACCCTCCTAACCAGATATCTCCAATGCAGATGCCTGAATCCAGGTGACTCATCTTATGCTCCTTTCATAACCAAGGAAAAGAAAAAAGTGGTGATTAATCTGACATATTCTAGACATCAACTTCACACTTAAATCAGTCACACTATGTAAGCACTTATGTCTCTTCATCAATTATAAAGGAAATTTAGATGACTAGCTCAGATCTAGACATGCACAATGAATCTTACCTTAAGTTTCTTGATTCCACTTTGAGGATTTCTCCTTGTAGGGCATTCAGCAATCCTGCTGCCCTTGGTAAACAAATGCAAACAAAACCAAAACCAAACAAACAAAAGAAGTATTTTAAAGCCAGAATGTCTTCTTTTGCATAATTACTTGGTACTCCCTGTGGTGCTTCAGGGTACCATATTGTGGGACTACATCCCTGTGTATTCATCAGATTTGTAAGTGTTATGTTCTGGTCCAGCAGCCTCTGACACAGATGGTTTAGGCAGATTCCAGTTCCAGCTTAGATCATTACTCCAGCCCTAAAATGCCTATCAATGAGCTGGAATGTCTGAGTGAAATATCAGGCCAGATGATCGTAGTGGCACCTGCTAGTTTAAAATCTGGGAATGTGTGTGGAAAGAAAAGGCATGAGCTCATCTTACAGTAAAACTGGTTCTTCTTTGTGGCTCTGGCCTTTCCCACCACCTTCACTGTGCACCGTTCTGTGTGGTTGTTTGTATGGGGTTTGGAGGATGGTTGTTACACATAGAAATTACACAGAATCACAGAATTAGCAAGGTTGGAAGAGACCATCTATACACATATAGGAGAGAGTGTTAAGGTAGCTTGAACTAGCAGCTCTAAAATAAATTCAGAGGCTTTCCTGGCTTTCTCATAGACTTCTCAGGCATGCCAGAGAAAAGGTATACTCTCAACTTGCTAGCCTGCACTGAAATATGAGCTCCCACGACTTCTTTGCTCCTAACAAAAAATATGGAGATTCTCTTTGTCTATATTTCTCTATCTGTAGAAAGGTTAAAATCTGTCAGCCTCAAAACATTTTTCTTAGCATTGTTTTATGTTTATAAAATGCTTGAAGACATTAGGAAATAAAAAAGTGTAAAAAAGACAGACATTGTTTTTTGTAGAAATATTAATGTTTTTTTCCTCATTTTATTCCTCCTTTCTGTCCTTGCTAAATTGTAACAAATTACACATGTAGTTATGTGTAAGATTTAAAAAAAAAAGAAAAAAGAAAACAAACAAACAAAAGCACAAAAAAACCCACACACAATTAATCTGCTGCTGTATACCAAATGCTATGAAATCAGAGAAAGACTGTATAATAACAGCTATAAAATAAACTCTCTGGTAGAAGAGTTAAGCTGTACAGTCTGCTTAGTCTGAATTCCACATCTTTGTGAATGTGCACCATTTTAATCACAATCAATTTCTGTCTGAGTGTGCATATGTCCTCATAAATTTGCCAGTCTCCCTCTCACGTGAGGAATATGTCACACATGTTTTAAGGTACTCTTTGTAATAGGTGTACAAGAAGGTGATCAAAATAAGAAACCTCTAATGATTTAAATGTCACTTTCTTGGCACAGGTTAAACCCCCATAAAAATTTACCGTCAAGATTAAGAGATTGGTCTTCAGACAGTACCCAAGAAAATGACCTGCTGGTACTTAAGTATGTGCTTATTAGCTTATAAACGGGATCATATCAACTTTAGGAGGACTGGATTTCTGACCTGATAAATGAGGCTTTTTGTTCTGCATGATTTTATTGTCCTTTTCATTTTTATCTCCATTTAACACCATTCAGCAGATTCAACTGAAAAAAGAAAAATCTCCTTTTTGAAAAATATTTTGAAATATTACATAAAGAGAATGCAGATGGAACAGATGTATTTCAGTTATATTGTGAGTCATGCCAGTAAAAATTAGGCACATCCAAGGGATCTTTATTGGACATTAAGAATATGCAGATTCTGGGGCAATTAAAACTCTAGAACAAGAATTTATAGATCACCTTCTCAGCAGCCTTGCACAGCAGAAAAGGATTGGTATCTACAGATGAAAGAGATAAGCAAAATATGTTTTTATTTTGCTTAGTCTGTGTGGTTAACAAAGTGCATTCAGTACAAAGAATTTGAAGGCTGACTGCTTTGCCTTTGAATCTCAGAAAATAGCTTGGATGAGCAGTTGATACACTCCTGCATTTGTAAGAATTAAATATAAGGAAATATTTTTAAGATTAGAAAATCTATTGAGGTAAATGCTCAAAGGTGAGCTTATGACTGTGTGGAACAGAGAAAGATGTTTTAAAAGTATGTTTCTCATTTTCTTCTGTACTCTGGTTTTGTAAGCAAAAGTTACACTTCTTCAATATGATGATCAACAGAAACCCTAATTATCATCATGTATTAAAAATTTTAAGTGTAGAAAACCAGGATGACAAAACTTGCTTGAATCATGTTCTAGCTACCTAGTCGGTTCATTTATGTTGGTATTTCTTTCACGGATGTTTGGAATTAGAACACAAGAAAACCAGAAATTTAGATTTTTCTTTCCTGATAAGAAAACTGGAAGAGTGACCATTTTCTTACAAACATGTTCCAGTTTTAAACAGACGCTTCCAGTTTTGACATTTTATTATTTTCAGAGTCACAGAATATTAGGAGTTGGAAGGGACCTTGAAAGATTATCTAGTCCAACCCCCCTGCCACAGCAGGATTCCCTAGACCTGGAATGTCTTTTAAAAGTAATTTTTAAAGAAATAGCATCAGCTATTCTTACTATAATCAGATTAAAACTTCAGTCCACATCCTAGTTCTTTACTGGAGAATCTCCTATTTTTAGTATTCTGAAGGGGAAGAGTTGCAACTGACTTTGACTGTAGTTCCCTGCCATGAAGGCAGTATGGACACAGAGTATACAGATTGTCCTTGGGAACCTTGGGAGATAACAGTGACTTCTGGAGCTGCCTTGTTGGTGTGCTTCCTCCTCCAGACAGGGCTATATTGTACGCAGCTCTCTGCATGCCAGTACAGAATGCTGCAGTTGCATGATACAGTTCCACTGAATAAGCTATACTTCATCCACTGAAGTGCCATATCCAACTCTATAGCCACAAATAGGCTATTTTTACCTTTAACACAGAAATCAACCATAACTAAACAGTTTCACCTTTATCTTGCATTGTTGATAGTTTATTTTATCAGTATTGACGATGTTTTAAAGTGAATTGGCAGTTCAGGTCATGACTTTTGTAGTGCAGTAGCAGAGTGACAGTTTTAAAATACATGTAAACTAGAGAAGCTGTAATGAACTTTAAATAAGCAGGCACAATGAGTGTGGCATTTCACTTTTTAGTCAGGGAAAGGACATAAGGATATTTAAGGCACAATTAATTTTATCCTAAGCTAAGCACCTCAAATAGTGCAGACGAATTGTGTTCTAAATGTATCTACTGCTCTCTATTGCCTACAGTTGAAAAATTTATAACTCAGGTTTAGTGTCTACTGTGTAGGTGTTCAAAGCTACATAAGTCTAATTCATTTGACTTGACTCTCTGTGAAGCAGCATGTTACTAACAGGCATGGATATGTCAGGCTTAATTTTCAATTAGAACACGTTACTCCCTCTCATGTCAGAAACAGAGTTGTAACTTTGTGGGGGAAAGGATTTTCACTGAACTTTAACATACATAAAATGTTAATGAGGTTATTTAAGCTACATTTTGCTTGTCTTTCCTTTACTGGTTATCCTACGTTTCATCCATGTGACTCCATGACACAGTATCAAGATTCTGTTCTTTAAAATGTGTTTTTATGTGACTGGCTAGTTTTCTTTTTATGAGAGAATCTACTTGTTAAGCTAAATGGGTGCTAAATTAAAGATCACAGAATCACAGACTGTTACGAGTTGCAAGGGACCTTGAAAGATCATCTAGTCCAACCCCCCTGACACAGCAGGGTTCCCTAGACCAGATCACACAGAAGCATGTCCAGACGGGTCTTGAATACCTCCATAGAAGGAGACTCCACAACCTCTCTGGGCAGTCTGTTCCAGTGCTCTAGCACCCTCACTGGGAGAAAATTTCTATGTGTATTCACACAGAATCTCCTGTGCTTCAGCTTACAGCCATTGCCTCTTGTCTTGTCACTGGGCTTCACTGAGAAGAGCCTGACCCTATCCTCCCAACAGACACCCTTCACATATTTAAAAGCATAAAAGAAGTCACCCCTTAGTCTCCTATTCTCCAAACTAAAGAGACCCAGCTCCCTCAGCCTTTCCTCATAAGGAAGATGTTCCAGCCCCTTCATCATCTTTGTGGCTCTGCGCTGGACTCTTTCCAACAGTTCCCTAGCCTTCTTCAACTGAATTCTTCTACTGAATTCTTCTACTCCATTCCATATCGTGGTCTGGTACTGGAAGTAGGGAAGAGAAAAAAACTTGTGTCCCAGTCCTTTTTACCAACCGTCCCAAGGCCTTGAAATCTCTCTTCATTTCCCTCAGACTACAGGATGCAGCTTCCTCTCCACCTGCCTGAAAGAGCAGTAGTGGAGAAGAGTCTGATGACCGCACCATGTTGGGAAGTTCCCTAGTAATATCCCAAATTCGGGCTCCAGGAGGGCTGCAGACCTCCCTGTGATAAGGGTTAACCCCGCATATTGGACCCTCTGTTCCCTTTAGAAGTGAGTCTCCAACAATCACAACTCTTCTCTTCTTCTTTGCAAAAAAGGTTGTGATATGTCCAGGAAGCCTACCTTACTGCAGCAAGACCTCTGATACAGGTTGTCTGTCACCCACATCCCCATTAGACTGGCTGTCTTCCAGCAGGGCTTCATTTCTATTTCTCAGACGCACCTGGGAAGATGAGGCAGTCAAGGAAGGCACTCACCTTCTGTTGCAGCCATCAACTTTTTTCCAGTCACCCGTTTCATTTAGGCCTCTGTCTTCCACCTTTGACAAGCCTTCTGTTACAAGGGCCCCATTCCTATGGTGTATGGGGAACTGAGAAGATAAGGGAGGTCAGGAGGAGCCTCTCTTGCCTTTCCCACCTCTCCGGGAAGGGACCTGCCTGTGTTCCTCCCCATCTCTTGAGTCATCCTTTTGCAGGTGGCAAGAAGACATGGGATCCCCTCCTTCTCATGCAGCCCCCACCTGCTGCCCCTCTCTCAGGGATGGCAGAGCCTGGCCACACCACTCTATCTCCCTTTCACACTCCTTTATAGTCCTTAACCTCATGACCTCCTCTTTCAGCTCAGCCACCATACTGAGCAGATCATTCACCTGTTCACATCTGACACAGGTGTTACTTCCGCTACTTTCCATTGCAAATGCCAGGCTCTGGCACTCTCCATAGCCAAGGACCTGGACACCAACATGTTTGCGTGAGGCCTCAGTCTGAGTGCCCACAGTTTTTCTGACAGCAACCCTCAGCTTAGTTACAACCATGCCAGGAGATTTACAGGAGACTGACCTCATAGACAACAGCAACATGCCCAGATGGTTCATCCCGCCCAGATGACTCACTCCGCCCCAGCGGCTCACTCCGCCCCAGTGGCTCACCCCGCCCAGATGACTCTCCCTGCTCAGATAACTCACCCTGCCCCAGTGGCTCACCCTGCCCTGGTGGCTCTCCCTGCCCAGATGACTCTCCCTGCCCAGATGACTCACCATGTATTTACTTGCATACAACTCTCCATGACTTAGCCCCTTCTAACTTATTATACTGCCAGCTAAGGTGATGTAGGCAATGGAACAATTTCTAATACTCTTTTGGAGGATAAAGGGCTTGCGGATTTAGACCAGCTTTCAGGGACTAATTAAACCTGTCTTCTGTCTTGACCCCAATCTAAAAATGTTGTTCTCCTAACCCATTTCATTTATCTTCAAGAAGCAAAATGCTCATTCCTGACACAGGGCTGCAAAGAGAGGCCAAAATATTGTAATCCATTCTATTCATAAAATGAACAGGGATGAAAGGTGGAGTCACTTTTCACTGGTGTAGGTCAGTACACTGTACCCAGGGTAATAATGGTGCTGTGCCGTGGATGCAAGAGAGGATGTTTTGGGGCACAGACTACCCAGGATTAAAAAGATAGCCATTCAATAGGCTCCATTGACACATATGGCTGAACCAAGACCAAAAGGAAGAGGAGATTTTATTTATTTATTTTTATGTGATATCATCCATTTCCTTTTCACTTGATACTGAATATTCTGTTCCAGGTTGCAGCTTAGTGCACTGCTTCTGGTAGTCTCCGTTGCCCAAGAAAAGCTCAGAATCAAGGCATAATGGAGCTGCAGGAAGCTAGTTGTTTCTCACTGGTCTTGGAATCAATTAAACAGATGGGTGCTAGCTCTCATTTATGTCAGAAGTTAGATAAATTCCCTGCATCTAGAAAATTCACTGCTAGCCAAGGCTAACACTAAGGAGCAGAAACTCTACTGCTACAATCTTAACAATGGGTCAAAAATCAAAAGGAATTCTATGAGGAAATGCTCTGATGTAGTTATTTCTGAATGTAGAAACTTTCTCTGTTTATACTGAGGTTTGTTTTGTCACTAAATGCAAGGCAAGATTATAAATTGCAATCCTCCTCTCCTGCTATGTAGAGGTTCTTCTCTTATGAGTAGTTACAACTCCACTAAAAATAGATTACTGTGTCAGGTGGAAAGCCCAAACAGATCACCAGGGAGAAAGCATTGCAGCAGAAGGGATACTTGGAAGCCATATTGTGCCTGTCCTACCTGAGACACAGGCTCTGTGAAATATAATGGGAACAAAGTCAGATCATCTCACAGCAGACCTGACTACAGGGGTTTAAAACTTCATGTATATTGTTTTAATGGAGATACACCTCAGACTTTTTCCCCAAGCAGACTAATTTATATAGTAACTTATCAAACTAGTAACTTATCAAACTAGATAGTCAAGAAACTTTTTTAAAGATGCAGTCACAAAAATTCATCATATTCAAATAGTGTGCAATTAATCAGCTACAGAATGTTATTAATTGTAAAAATGTATCCAATCTGTGTTCCTGTTCACACTTATTTGTTATGGAACCATATCTGAGCCAACAGCCTACCAATATAATTGAGATATTGCAGGAAATAAAATAGTTCAATATAGTACTCCTATAAGAGTTTCTGTGATATAAAGGGAGCAATCCCTTTCATTGTGTGCCATTGGCCATGACTAATAGCAGATTTCTTTCAGCACACTTTTCAGAGAAACCTTGCAAGTTTTCTTTTTCTTTGATTTGATGGAGTCTGTAGTTTACAGAAAAGTTCCATTAACTTATTTTCTTCTGTGTGCTTTTATTGTCTATTTCAAACAGTATTTGGCTTTGTGTAAACTTTACTTTTGTATTTTACAGTCATGTGGCTTGACACACATGTATTGGTATATGCCAGATTATTTTTTTGTAGTCTTACTTACACAAATATCACACTTAGCATCTTAGCTATGAAAAAAAAAAGGTATATTGCTTTCTGCTTAGTCTTCTATGAATATAATTAATAAAAATTAACAACTGTCATTTGGTATGTATCTAAAAATAGTAATCACCTTACGAGTAAGAACAGATAGTATTGAGGTCTTCAAAGTCATGACAAAAAACCGCATCCCTTCAGCTATAAGTAACTCCAGACATTCCAAAACTTCACTAATGTCTTAATTTTTGGACATTCAGGAAACTTAGCTGAAAAGACCTGCTTCTATGTTGTGCATATGCAGCTGTACCTCAGTCATATGACTAGTTCAGTATCTTCGCCATATCTTCACCTTGTCCAGGTAGCAAAGGTGTGATTCAGTTGGCTAAACACAGATGATGAATGACTAATGCAATAGGTCTCTCATCTAGCTTCTAGCTGCTGCTTTGAAAGGTTTGAATACTAGCTGCTCCCAAAGTCCTGTGACATACCTGCCAACATCCTGTTTGGTGTCTACTGACATTACACATTTACACGTAGACGGATGATTCACAGGCAATGGAGAAACTTATTTTCAGATGAAGATACATACATGTGAGCTACATGTCTACGTTCCCATGTTTCCATCATAAAGAATGAGCAATTAGATTGAATTATGTTAAGATCAAAGTGCACATCTCCTGGAAGTAAACTGAATAGGTTTCAAAACCAAGTTGTTTTAACACATATGACATATCAGATGCTCTAAAGCAGCTAGCATATGATGGATTCTTTTCATGTATCAGCAAGTGGATTGGTAAATAAACTCCCAAACTACAAATCAGGACTGGATCCTGAATCAAACCTGTGCTTTACTTTTTGCTTTTTAGGAATGAAGATTTTTTTGAAACTTCATCTTCTCTCTTTGCCATGCCACCACACCAATCCTTTAGACACCCATACTTGTCAACTGCAAATTGTGAACTTTAATTGGATCTGATTCTCTTCTGAAACCTCATTCTTACTTCCAGTTTTAGGGCAGAAGTAGGCAAGCTGTCCAGGCATTCTTTGTCATATTGAGAGTACTGAAATGTAGCATTGCTTTTTCAGAAGCACTCTCTTCTTCCACCCAAAAAATTCAGATAGTTTTAATGAATTAATTATCTGCCGTTTACTTAGTCTTAGCAAGCCTTTTCTTCCTCTCACATGGCAGTACTACTTTGTTAGATTTAAAATTATTCTTTTAAAATATATGTGTGTTTTTGAATACAGGAGTAAAACAGTGTCAGAAATCTAATTTACACCATGCACTATTTTTCAGGATAGCCAAGATTAAACAAAATCAAGAGTAAAAACCACAACACCTCATTGTCACATTAAAAATTGCTGTGAGTCTTGCAAATGACATAGTATAGTAATGATTACAAGCAAAATGATAAATGATACTAATTTTACCCATCTTCACTCTATAGATTTTAATTGTGAAGCTTCCTCTGTTCTGCATTGGAGAAAGAAGACTATACTTCTACATGATTATTTATTGGTACCTAGTCCAAATTGATTTCACATAATCATAGCAGACTAAGAATGAAAATACATCTTTTACAATGAGCCATACACAACACACACACATGCATATAAACATTCACAGCCAAAGATAATTAATATTTCTAATTGCTAACATGAGTTCAGTACCTTGAAATTTTTCTTTAATTGCAAGTGATCTGTCATGCCATGACACAATACAATGTATTAGCATCAAATTACTTTCTATTATGTTAAATCATGACAAATCACAGAATGTATTTCAACAAGTTGGAGCTGGTCAGTTGATGGGTTCTTGACATGATCCAGCTGTGCATTAAACAAATGCAAACCTGTTAGGAACAAGACTTCCAAATCTAACAGTATCTGTCAATTACACTATCAGTTGCTTTTAGCTGGTTGTATTTTCTGAAAATCTTAGCAGGAAGAGAGGTATTCCTGTGCACTTTGTAGATTAACCTTTAAACTAGTCTGCTTGTTCACAAACTGTTTGCATGTGCTGCAGTATGGCCCTTGTCTAAGTTGTTATTTAGAAATAATATTTTTTTTTAAATAGGTATTTTCCTTAAGTCATTCGTTTTCTTGCTTTTCTTTTTCCTCACATACAGGCCACAGAGGTTGCTATGATATGATAAAACAGAAGAATACAACTGTTGGTTTCCAGACAGATGTTTGGGACAAACAGCTACCTTTGCTGTAGCTTTCATCACTGTCATTTGTGAATTACCTTGTCCAACAGTGTGAGAGTAGTCAATGAGAGCCTGTTTTAGAGCTTGCAACTTCTGAGTTTTTAATTTCCAGCTATGTGTCAAAAGCAGAGACTTTCACAGTGACTGACAAACACAGAACATGCAAAAGTGGATGGGATTTAACACCTAGCTCAGAACAGGTTATCTAATGAATTTTCTGTTGTTACATCTGAGGTGCAACATTGCAGCAGTTCAGGCAAATAAACCGTCTTCTAATCCTAGGAAAGTAGGTATGCTATCTGAGTTTGCTCAGGCTGCTATGTCTCCTTAGCTGCAAAAAAGGCACAGAAGTGATGTGCTCTGGATCTAGCCCTCTATTGACCTGTATCTTTATTTTCTGTATCCTTATTGCTTCATTTTCAAACTTTCATGAGGAATATGGAAAATTTGTGCCAAATAACAGAAGCAGAATAAAATGTCTAATATGCAATTTCACTTGGCAATGTAAGATGAGTGGAAGGTTCAAATAAGACTTTATTTCTTCATTTTAATAGGCAGAAAATCTAGCAATGTTTCTTCAGAAGAGCTAGTTTATTTCCAAAAGATGTTCTGGGGAGCAGGAAGGATTTATATGAAAGCACTGACAAGTATACACACTTGAACATATAAGCAGGTGCAACCACCACGTTCCAGTTAATACAGTGCCCAACACTCTTTCCTACGGTGGTTTTTGCAACTCAACCAGAATGTGAAAGCTCTGAAAAGAGCTCAGTTTCAAGCAATGTTTCCAAGGGGCTTTTAACTTGCTTTAAAAAAAAAAAAAATCACTCTGGCATGAAAGTTGGTGTAGAGAAAGGTTGCAATCTGGGAGTAATTTTCTAAATAAAGTAATACACCTTCATTTTTTAAAATTAAATTGTACAGGCTGTTAACCTGTAATCTTAAGTATAGTTATGACATTTTCTCTATGTGTGTCAAAGGAGTGTTTAATTACACATGGAAAATGTCGAGCTAGTTAAGATAGTTGGTTTCTGAATTTCAAAAGATTTGGAAAGGGATTTTAGCCATTCAAGTATTCAAGAAAATTAGTTGTTTAACTGAAATCCAAGTTAAATATTAATCTCCAGATCAAAAAACGTTACTTTTTTTTTTTTTCTAAGACCTATTCTAAGTTCACACTCTGATGAACTGTATCTTCTTTCGGGCACAGAATATAATAGACATGATCAGAAATATTATAAAAAGCATCAGCTGGCTAAAGCAAATGATGAATGAGGTCCTCTGAATTTTTCATAGTAGTCCTGGATTTGCATTGCAAAATTAACGAATCTGGTCGAATGACCATACATAATACTAAGTTTCAGTCTACAGTACCTTTAGGACTTAGACTCCCTTTCCTTCTTTCCTCCTAAGAACTCTGAGGCTCTGGATGCTCTAATCTGTTTCCCTAGTAACACTACAAAAACCCAGTAGCTTTAAAGTATTAATTTTACTAGAAACAAAGCTAGACAAACTCTTCTCCCTCACTGCTCCACTGGGATATAATGTACCTTCAGTATTCTTCAAAGGATCAGGAGCCATGAGATGCTTTAAAACAAAAAAAAAAGATCCAACTTAAGTGCACGCTTTTGAGAATTGATTTATGCGTAATCTCATGTCATTTAATGGAAATTAGCTAGTAGAAGAAGAATAATTCAGAATACCTCAGAGAAACAGAGAAAAAGGCCAAAAATGTATTATGTAGCAAGAACCTTGATTATGGCACAATTTGAAGATATTCTAAAGAAAATATTATTTTTTAATATTGTGCCTATGCTGCAGAATGCATTGAACTATTACACTTCACTAATGATAGACATAGTGGAAAGCTCTAAAAGAGATTTAAAATTACTTTTCTGAATTAAAAAGCAAACAACTTGAATTTCTAGAAGTGTACAAGCCATTACTGAATGAGTATCAGGGGTAAAAAGTACCAGGGACAAAAAGTAGCAGAGTCTTAGCCACCCTCTAGCAATGGCTACCAGAAAGAAATCCCTCTTTTTATCCTCCCTGGTTTCTGGCAGTGCCCTCACTGGGAATGTTAGAAATAAAGGATGTCTAAGAACAGCTCAGCTTCTGCTGTATTTGCTGGGTTCCTTGCTTATTCATGGCTAAATTTTAAGTCTGGAGTTGTAGTTATGAGCTGTAACATATAAATTCATCGATACTGGAAGAAAGAACTAATAAAAGAGAAAGCAGGTCTGCCTCTGACACTGCCTGACTTCTGAAACTGTTTAGATTGCAACCATCCACACAGATGCCCTGAGGAAAACATTGCATTTCAGCACAAACATTTTGGAAGGACAATTGCCCTTACCCTGTACAGTCTGAAGAACCTCATAACCATAGCACCAGCTTCCCAAAAATGTGGATCAAGACATTCTGCAGGGAGCAAATGTTGTGCCAAGTCCCATTCAGTTACAGCAGTGTCATCCCAAAAGATCTGCAGCTTCAGTTTGACTGCTAGAAGAACTCCAGAGTTCTTCCATTTGCAGTACCATAAAGCCGGATAATCTGCTGGCACACAGCATCTCACAAGTTTGTACTTACATTGTAAAACAGAATATCTATCCTTAGGGCTGAATTCCATATTTAGAGATGATTTTTTTTGTTTTTTTCTCAATAGATCTGTATGGAGTTTGGCTTTACTGAAATCCAAACAGTTGTTTACACTAGAAAGCCTCAGACCTGCCAAGACACCAGTATGCGTTTAACTCTGTACTATGTGAGTAGTACATTCAGAGAAATGATACACTGTTAGTACATTTTAGGTATAGATATTTACATCATTGCAGAATGAAAGCAGACTACCCAAGGTATGTAACAGTAGCAGAGTCTGGACTTAGTAAGCTTAGCCAGAGTGTGGATAAGCCTAAAGAGATTGATGACTTCATCAGTGTTATCAGTTTGAGCTGCTTTTTGTTCCTTCATTTTTAGTTTTGCCTTATTTCAACAAAGTAAGATGACTGGGGACCTTCCAAGCATATGACCTTTTTTGTAATTTCAAGAGTCTCTTATACACTTACCTTTATATGTGGAGATCTGTGACTTCCTTAGGCTGACTCCTTCCAGTCTTATTAAATTCTCCAAGGTTTTTTTCCTGATATTGTTATGACAGTAGAGGTTCTATCCTTGACAATAACTGTATTTTTGTATGTTTTGTAGTATGATAGACTTCAAGCTTTTAACTCTCTTGGAAAAGATTAGAGTCATTTCTGCAACTTGCATGAAGTCAGTCTCATTAATTCAAACCCAATGAAAAGGTGAAGTCTATTTTATATTCCATTTTTTGGTTGCTTGGGTGGTTTCTTTTTGGTTTTCTTTTTGGTTTTTTTTTTAAATGCTGGCTGATTAAGGTTGAAAGGTTTCATTCAATAAGACTTAGGCAGGTGCCAAATGGATGGCATAGGGTGATACTTGGATTTCTGGTGGGTCCACAGAGAGGTTTGGAACTGGGGACCTCCAGGAGAATCAAGGCCCAGGACAGTGGTGCAGGCTGAACTGTCTCACAGAATCACAGAATCACAGTCTCACAGCTGGAAACCTGCAGGTACCAGGCAGCTGCTCATGTAAACCTGTGGTGGCCATACCAGAGGTTAATCTGTTTCACCAAGCTGCTGCAGAGAACAGGCAACTTTAATTTGGCTGGATATTTCCAAACTGAAAAAATTTCCTGAGCTGTGGCACCTCCTGGAAAGAAGCCAATGTTTACTGGATCTGGAGGAGCTGAAGATGAAATCCCATTGACAGATATTGTCTCTTTTAGAGTAATAAAAAATAGTGACATTTGTTCTAATACAGGCAGCAATGTTATTATGGATATCCTGGGCCTGCAGCTAAAATCTCAGAATATGTCTTGACATTAGGATGAATACAACTCCTGGAAATTAAAAAAATCAAGAAAACAATTCTCACCAATTTTAAACAAAAAATCAACTGCAACAATCCTCTCCTCTCACTTCCTCCATCCCAGCTTTGATAGATTTTCTCTGTCAAAGCTAGGATACGTTAACCATGTAATATAAATGTCATTTTCATCCATCTTTTTCCTTTTGACTTTATCTCATTCTGAAGCAGGCTTACCATGAACTTTAAATGCACATTGTTCATAATGGAAAGTGTCCTTTTTCCTTTCTTTATAACATAGTCCTTCTTTTGGACATAAGAATAATGGACATGAGAATAATAATCTGAATGATGTTATGTTCTGAAAAGCTGCACTTCTTGCTACTAAGATATTTCAGGATCCTTCAAATATTTTTTTCTCTGTGGTGATGTGCTGATAGCATCACCACAAAGATAATACTATAGGTTAGTAATAAAAACAGTCTGGAAGAGGAGCAGGGAGGGAAAGAAATCTTGAAAAAGTTCTAACAGACAGAATGAGCTTCATTTGTTACCTTCTTAAGTAATATACTGGTAATGCAGCAGAGGCCCACACAGCCTTCAACTGATCTTTTTGGAGCTAAATCAATTAAAAAGATGTGAAAGGAATATTATTTACTTGGTATAGATTTCACTTGAACTATAGAGAACAAAGGATCTCAAAAGAATTGAAAGACTGTAGAAATGTTCCACCTCTAGCTTTTAAAAATTTGATTTTCAAACAGGAGTAGGAACACATTTTAAATAAATGATTCCTGAATTTTATGCTACTCATTAACCATGAAGCAAAGAAACAGACACATTTCAGTTTTCAGAGAGAAGAACTTAGATCACAGACTGTTATCAGTTCAATTGAACAAAAAATTTGGAAATATTTTTGGAAGCATCAGAAGCATAACAATGTCCTAATAATAATAAATATATATATATAATAATAAAATAATAAAGATCATTGAGGAACATTGGACAACATCAGAACATAGGTTTCCAGAAATTGCAAAATCTTTTTAAGAGAACACTAATCAAAATCATCCTCATGCAATAAGATGAATATAGATACAAGTATCTGTCATTTGGCATCTTTAAGAACATATCAGACAAGGATGCATAATACAGTTGATCCTTCTTTGAGTAGCTAAATGAATTATTTTCTTAATGCTATATGATTTACAACTGCTGTTTACTCTTGTCCATAAGAAAAACATTAAGAAGAGATTCTGGAAAGGAAGAATTTGTAAACTAAAACAAGAATGGACAAGAATGTAATCACTAGAGTTACACTATAGCTTCATTGCAAGAACTAATTGAATCAACACCTTCGGACTGTGCATCCTTCTGCATAATTCATATATAATTTTGAACTGATAATTGCATTTTGGTGGTAACAACCCCCAGCAGCGCACATGCTACAGGCTCGGGGAGGAGCGGCTGGAGAGCTGCCCAGCAGAAAGGGACCTGGGGGTGTTGATTGATGGCCGGATGAACATGAGCCAGCAGTGTACCCAGGTGGCTAAGAAGGCCAATGGCATCCTGGCTTGTATCAGGAATAGTGTGACCAGCAGGAGCAGGGAGGTGATCTTGCCACTGTACTCGGCACTGGTGAGGCCACACCTTGAGTACTGTGTGAAGTTTTGGGCACCGCAGTATAGGAAGGACATTGAGGTGCTGGAGAGGGTGCAGAGAAGGTCAGCTAGGCTGATCAGATGTCTGGAGAACAGGCCTTATGAGGAGAGGCTCAGGGAGCTGGGGCTGTTTAGCCTGGAGAAGAGGAGGCTGAGGGGAGACCTTATCTCTCTCTTCAACTACCTGAAAGGCCATTCTAGGGAGGCAGGTGTTGGCCTCTTCTCCCTTGCATCTAGTGATAGGACGAGAGGGAATGGGTTCAAGTTGTGCCAGGGCAAGTTTAGATTAGATATTAGGAAAAATTTCTTCACCAAAAGAGTGGTGAAGTATTGGAATAGGCTGCCCAGGGAGGTGGTGGAGTCACCATCCCTGGAGGTTTTTAAGAGGCGGGGAGATGTGTTTCTTCAGGGGATAATGTAGGGACAAGAGTACTGTAGGGCTATCAGTTGGACTCGATGATCCTGAGGGTCCTTTCAAACCAAAATGATTCTATGATTCTATAAATGATTAATCAACAATTTGTCTACTTTAATTGTTATTAAAGGATTTTTGTGATGCAGAGATCTTTTGTTGTGTTTGAAGATTACCTTTCACTTCAGGTAACTTCAGAGGGGTTACCTTTTTCTCATGAGGGTTGTCAGTGAGGGAGGATGACTTCTGTTCAACAAACAGACTGACCAAACAAACAAAACATACAAAGCAGCCAAGAAGAAATCTGCAGAAATCTTGCTGCAGGGGAGCAACAATATATATAAAAATTCAGCTCACCTGATGCTAGGTATCTGCTGTTTAACCTGATTTAGCCACTCCCTCAGGAGACAAACAGAAGCATTTAAAGCAAATGCTTCTCTGTCTTTTTTTGTTTCTGGTAGCAGGAGCTCAGGAAATTAATTTACCTTTAATAAATTTAAATTAAATCAGTTGAATCTTACAAGTTTGTCTCACTAGTTAATAAGTCAGAGTTTTTTCTTTGATGTCCTCTTTATACCATAGCAAAATATGTAAGTTTAAATATTACTTCTAAAAACAAATTTAACATTGCATATTAATTTTTGGAATTCCAGCTCCCTGGTCAGTGAATGAGTAATTGCCATTTCTTACTTTCAGTATTTCTTCTCAAGAATTGGAATGAGTGAAATTTCTTTGTGGCTGTTGCTCATTTTTTGCAGCTTGTAGTTTATTGTTTAAGGCTTTATTTTGCAGTGCGATTCTTTCATTTGTTGTATTACTGCTTTAGGATTACCTTCATTTTAAACAGGTTTGAAAACACTTCATGGTAAAAGAGCATATTTCCATGTTAATAAAGACTATTTCAAGTCACTTTTTTATTTTATGCATTTATTTGCCTTCACTGTAATTGTGAGGGATGTCACTCAGTAAATTTAAGGCACTTGGAAGGTTGTCTGAATGCTTGGAAGTGCATCTTGAGTATGTTAAAAGTTCACTGTGTTCAGCTTTCACTTCATAATACTAACACCCACAGTATCTCTGTACAAAAGCAGCAAAGCTAAGATTTTGGATACATGGCAGGACTGAAATCTGACAAGCAAATACATCATCACATTTCAGTAGTCAAATATAGGAAATATCTATTTCTATGGAAATGAGTGAGTTGTTATAATGATTCCTTTTCCTTCTCAACAAACATAGCAGGTAGAAAGGCAGATTGACATCAATTACCAAAGAAGAGCAGGGAAGAGGAAACACTGGATGCAAGTAATGTACCAGGTCCAGACTGAATTAACTGAAATAAGGAAATTCACAGTCAAAATCTATTCTAAATTATTATCATATTTTTAATTTTTACTCTGGGATACTTGAAAAGCATGTGTTAATATCTGTTATACTATAACATATAAAATAATGGATTGCAAGTGGAAAAGTAAAACTAAACTAAAACAAGCACACCCCCCACACTATGTAATGTTTTAAATTTCAACTGTCATGTTGGGTTTTTATTTTTTATCTGAACTATTTCCAGTGTACTCTCAAAATGTGTGTACATTTCTTAAAAAAAAAACAGCAGTAAAGCTTTGATTCTTTAGAATGCTGAATGTCCTGTTAGAACAGTGGCACATCATAGTTACGGGCTTACAGAAGGCTTGGTGTTTAATGAGCAGAGTAATATGATCACATTATAAGGGCACAATTCCTAGTTGCCTAGGAATCTAATTATAAGAGGTCTTACAAGCACCCTTGTGATTCTGAGGTGTTGCTCTATACCTAATGATTCAATAGCTTCCTTTACATAGTTCTGCTTTTATTCTCCTCATTTTTTCCAGAATTCCATTAAGATCTCTTCTGAGACTGATTTGATTTCAGAGAAAGTGTGCATGAGATTGGTTTGAAATAGCCATGCTGCTAGGTCACAATGAGAAATTATCAAAAAGAATTTTTATTGAATTTGGTTTCATGCTGTTACTCTTCTTGAAAGTGCCAGGGTATGAATATTTTTGTCATTTGACAAGCAGTACTCAGTACTCAGGAAATCCTCTTAAAGATTTCCCATGCTATTTTGGCCAGCCAAGTACTGGACAGGTTTTAAATCTAAGCATTAATGTTTCCTTTAAGCATTATGAGTGGATATGTTTTGCTTTTATTAATTGAATAGCACAGAGAAGGTTGGATAGAAAAGTGAGTAAGCTTAACATCCCAGTTTTCATAGAAACACTATTACAATGATTGACATATAATCATGGTTTAATCTATGTAGGCACCTTTCAAAACTGGAGATCTCCTCTCCTGAAAAGGGGGATGATTCACATAACAACTACTTTGAAACCTCATGAAGCACAGACTAGAGAAGTGGACAGTGAGGTGGTCAGAAAAAGGTCTGAATTACTAGGTTCCAAGGCTGTGCTCAGTGGTATAAAGTCCACCTGGAAGCTAGTTACCAATGCTGTATCTCAGTATCATCACTGGAGCCAGCAGTTCAGAGCTAACACCTTCATTAATGAACAGGATATTGCAAACTTGTAGACTATGCAAAACTGAGAGGACTGGATGAGCTGCTGTGTATTGACAGGCTGGAGAAGTGGATCAGCAGGAACCTCATTAAGTTTATCAATGGGAAGTATAAAGCCCTGCACCTGGGGAGGTATAAGCCCAGTCACCAACACAAGGCAAGGGATAACTAGCTGGAAAGCAGCTTTGCAGTAAATGATCCAGGCATCCTGGTAGGCAACAAGTTGACCATGAACTAGCAACATGCCCTCATGGCAAAGAAGGCCAACAATCTTCTGCTCTGCATTGGGAAGATTGTTCCCAGCAAGCTGAGGGAGGTGATCTTTCCTCTTTATTCAGCACTGGTGAGGCCAAATCTGAATTACTGTATCCAGTTTTGAACACCTCAGTGCAACAAAAGGGACATGGAGAGAGTCCAGCAAAGGGTCACTAACATATTTAAGGGACTATGAGGAAATTATAAGAGAGCTAGGAATGTTCAGCCTGAGGAGAAGGTTCAGGAGGATTTTGTTGATGTGTGTAAATACTTGAGGGTTGTGGGAGCAGTAAACAATGCAGAGCCAGACTCTTTTCAGTGGTGCCCAGTAATAGGACAAGAAGCAATAGGCACAAACAGAAAGATGGAAAACTCCATTTAAACATAAAAAGAATTTCTTCATTCTGGTAACAGGTTCTCCTGAGAGACTTGGCATACTTACCCTTGGAGATACTCAGAAAACAACTGGACACAGCCCTAAGCAACCTACTGTATCTGACTTTTTTTTGAGAAGAGGATTTGCACTGAATGACGTCCTGAGGTCCTTTTCACTCAACTGAAGGACAGGTCCTGATACACTGCAGAGTTTTATGATGAATTGTTGAAGCTATTCTTTCAGAAAAGGTTTCACAACTTCAGCTTCCATACCTATAGTGCATTTTCTCAAATAGCCATGGATATTATATTTATCTGGAATTTCCCACATTTCTCACAAATTGTTATGAAAGGTCTGGAAGTTGTCTCAGTACAGAATGCAAAGTGTGTGAGGAATGGGAACCACATCACTGAGTATTATAGAATAGGGAAACTTTTCTGTTTGGCACTGCTTGCATGTTTCACCACTCCCATAACTTCACAGCTAACATTTGTCAAAGACACAGCCTATGTCACTACTTTCAGTAAATCACTTAAACTGTACACCTTTCCCCATGCAATTCAGAAGGAGCATGGTCTTCCAAATTTTCAAGCTGTAAACTCAAATACCTTTTAAAATAATTAAATAAATGTATGCCAGATGGATCCTGTTAGTCTTAATGTCCACCCTAGAAAAAACTTTGCTGATTGCTGAACTTAAAAGGACTCATGAATTGTTTGACTGCTACTAACTCCTGTTCTCTGGAGCTACTTAAGAAAGCCTTTAGGAAATGCTTTAACCATGAAACCCTGAATATTAAAAAGAAGTTCATAACCACTCAGTCTTAAGAGCTGTGCTGATAGCATTTATACCTGTGGGCAATAGCAGCTATCCTGCCATGGGACCTCTGGTAGTTAAGAGCTGCTAATCTTGTAAAAAGTTTTGCAGCCTGCATCACAGAATCATATGACTTCTGGATAGAGGTCAAATGATTAACTGAGCAAGACATCTGACAAGGTAAATTGGCATAGTACCAGTTAACTCAATGTGACTCTGCCAATTTTCTACACTCAAGGATCTGACTGAAGTCCTTGTGCTCCTGTTTTATAGAAATAGAAAGAAGAAATAAAAGCTTGGCAAATTATATTTGTAATTTACTGGGTTAACAGAAATGCATAGCTTCTATAAAGGTATGTATTAAAAAATCAAAGGTAATATTCCTGGACCATCCATGTTGTTTTCTCATACAGTGCACAAACATACTCAATTTCCAGATCAGACAATTTCAGACATAGCTGGAGTTGATGTTCTTCTCTTTTTCCTGTGATAAACTGTCAGTAGGAAGCTTACATGACATAAGCTCAAAAAAATGCCACTCAGAACAGAATATATGTGACAGACTCAAAATCACACTGGCACAACCTCTTGCTCAAAACTATGTGAGTACATCTCACTCATAATGTCCAAATATGGGTTGCAAATCCAGTTTTTCTTTTATATCAGTTGGTAAGAAATTACTTCCCTCCACTTTCCTTTCTCCTGGAAAACACTTGGTGCTTTGCTTATCATCCTAATACAGCTGTGACCTACAATGAAAACTTAAAATAACCTCCTAAGCTACACTATTTTTATTGGTATTTATTCAGCATTTTGCCAAAACAAAGTAGTATGAGAGCAGGTCCATATCCTAAGGAGATTACTTGGGTTAAGAAAGTGCACTTCCTGAAGTGAATGCAGCATGCCAGTTTAAAACACATAAAAATCCTTGTGGAAGTTACATGCTTTGACCAATACTGTGTTATTCTGAATATCCCAGTTAGACAAGAGAGCTGAAACTGTTTCTTTTGTCACTCTAATAGCCACGTGAGAAATGCAGTGGTGATGAAAAAGGGACAAATGAAGATTTGTGAATAGCCACTACATATTTGAAAAGCTAATGACTGGAAAGCTGAGACCTGAGGTGGAATTTTGGATGCTTTTTGTCTATTAAGCATAAGACATAACTGTTGTTCTTTTTGTTCTTTCTATTTAGAGGGTATCCTTTCAGTGCAACCCTCTTGTAGTGCATTCCTCAGCAACTCCAGGGACAGTGGGACAAAATCAAAATTTTTTCAGTACAGTATTATTAGTGATTTTGTGGGCTGTCTCTGCATCAACAAGTCTTGTGCTAGAATACATTGCATTGCCCTTTGTAGCTTGCTGGGGTAAAAATTTTTTATTAGGATTAGCTTTTTCTGACTTGTTTTTCCACTAGGATTGGACATCACTCATCTGGTGTAATCCTGAGAAATTATAAGGTTCCTGACGAGTAGAACTGCATTAGAGGAGGATTTGAACATCTGTTTTCTGGTGCAGCTTCTGTAAAGCACCACAAGCAGAGTGAGGAGCATTTGGTCTTGTTAAGAATCTGTCTCTTGAAGCGAAACACAGTTGAAACAGACTTTTCCAGCTGTTCCATGGAGCAAGACAATCTGTTTGCATACACTCCTCCTCTGCCCTCTTTTGTCTGTCCTGTGTATTTAAATTTAAAACACCTTCAGACAGAGAATGGCACTGTCTGCCCCTAAAAGCACAGTGAGATCCTCAGTTGTGGCTGAGAGGATATAAATAAGAGCATAGTCAAGCATGGCTAATGAGCAATCCAGAGCTCAAACAAAGGTGTAAGTATTGCACAAATATGGCACGTTAAAGCAGACGTTTGATTGATTAATATTTTTAGAGGACACAGCAAGCTTGTGAATAACTTTAACCTTCAGGATTTTTTTGTTCATTCTGTTTGAATTCTTATGTCACCAAACAAAGTCAAAATCAAAAGCCAGGAATCTGAAGGGGGATGAAGTTCAGCATTGGTATTTCAATGCACAATCATGATATTTACAGGAAAATCAGACAACTAATATCTGTAAATCTACATTATACCAAAAGTATGTGACTATCGAAAAATAATCCATCTCAGGGTAAACTGAATCACAACCAGAAGGATGACTTGGTTGCCCACAAGTAGAAAGTTACTGCTGTGTTAGTTTGCTTAGGACATTCCACCCAAACTCAGCTGCCATTCTAAAAGGACATAGCTTTCTTGAAGGATATGTTTCCATTGCTACACCCTTTGGATGTCTCAGATACCTTAGCTGGACCCCCTTGGCACCACAGTCTGACGCTGAGGTAAATGATTCGTATACTGAAGCCCTACCCCTTTATTAAATAATAAAGCTTATACTCATGGACATCTAAAACTAGTAGAAATCAATTCCTACTCAATCTGTCAGCACCTAAAGTCATTTATCAAAAGAATCAAACCACAGAATTTAGTGCAGCTTTTTGTAGGAAAATCAGGCAGCTAATTTGTGGATATGTGAATTGTATTGTTTGTATTTATAAACTAAGTGTCTGTGGACCTGTGGATGGAATCTAGTCAAATGTAGGTCTGCATAAGGGTTTGCAGAAGAGCTTTACAGAAGCTTTCAATTGGATTAAATGGTACTCACTACACTCAGATTTCCACATCAAGCTCTAGTGCATCTTAAGTTTCGGTAGGCTGTATCACCTGGCCTTCAACCGTAAATACACAAGGGCATTGGTGTACTCTGGTTCTGCATCTAAACTTAGATATCTCAGTCTTGAATTTCATCCCACTCCTAGGTTTTTTTTCATTGCTTAATAAAACTATCTCCATGTCATTTCCGGGCTGAAAGTCCAATTTGGCAGAAAGGCTAAATACCAGAGGAATACCAGAGTCTAGGTTCTATAACAGACATTTAATTATGGGGCTCAGAAAGACTGAAATGAGGGAAATAGCCGGAGAAACTGTTTGTATCAATAGCAGATTCTTAGGATAATAGCTTTTTTAAAAGAAACAGACATCTCCAGCTGAAATGATCCTCCCTATAAGCCCTTACAAAAAACCATCTTCTATAAATTCTTAGTCCAATCTAAATTAAATGCCCAGCTAGCAAAATCAAAACAAACAATTGGCCTACAACACCATTACACTTGATTTCTGTTTGCCTACAGGGCCAGGTTACCTGTAGTTGTTCTCCTTTGTTATGAATACTGTTTGCTTTACAATTAAACTGCAGTTGCAGTTGCCTTAAGTATTTTAGCGGTGTGTAGGAATGTGAAGATTTCTGCTTCTAAGAGATTTGCTTCTATTGCCAGGTAGAACTGCAGCTGCTTTTCAAGCCACTGTGCTGTTTTTGAAGTTATCTGTTCAAAAGCTGATCTAGGAAACTAAGAAGGAGCATACAGTCGACATTCTGCAGGCTCTTTTGGATTTGATGTCAATTAACTGTTTGTCTTTGTCTTGGAAACCTCTTTTGCTTTAAAGAGTTAAACTGTAATTAGAAATGTTTTATTACTTCTGGGTAGATTTGGTTTTATAGGCCAATGGTAGTATCTCGTAGAAGGGTTATAAACGGGATCTCCATGTTGGCAGCATCACTTTGTCTGTTACGAACACACTTTATAAACTCTCTCAAGAAAGGGATACTTTTTGTTTCCACTGTTGAATTTAAGGGCATGGGTGATTCACAAAGAGGAAGGTAAAGATAATGACAAATAATTGAAGTCAGACAGAATAAACAATAATTTTGGTTTCTTTGAACTCTCATACTTGCACATTTCTGAATTCTTTTATTTCCAGGAAGCTACATTGTGCTGTCTACCTTAACAGGAACTGTGCTCAAAAGTAGCCTTTCAATAAACTGTAAGTTCTTCAACAGCCAATTTAAATTTCTTAAATGATTAAAATTCTTGTTAGAAGTTACAGGAATTTTGCACCTTTCTTGGCTAAAGCAAGTTCCTTAAAATGATGCTGCACATAAAACTGAAGACCTATTTTCCATCCTGACATTGTGTGATGGGTATTTCACATGCGAAATACGGACTCAATCTATATTGTGCTTATTTTCTTATAAAAGCATTAAGAATGATAGTTTTTCTTCTGTCAGAATGAGCAACAACAATGTGCATGTTGTTATACTATGATACAAAAACATTTAGTTCTATCTTTTTTAAAAGAATATGAACTTTTCTTCTCAATTTTTATTAAGCTAAAGAAAAGAAAAATAAATACTAAGAGCTTAAATGAACAATTTTACACACCATTACAGCCTGAAAGGATGAAAGTCTAGTTTCATCACTGATGTGCTCCTTAGTAGAATTTACTGAGTTCTATTAATTAAAGACATCATTTTTCTGCAATCAGTGGTAAGGATGAATTCTCACACATTTGCATAAGGAAATTTGGAGCTGCTTTGTCTTACAGTGACAAAACTATATGCAGAAGAAATTCTCAATACTTGCAAAGGAATAAGCTTATCTGTACTTTGCTATATCAAATGATTTTGTAAACGGTCTTCACATTAAAATAAGTCTCAAAATCAAAATGCTTTTAAGATGATATAAAATATTTTAGGGCATTAAAACTAAGCAGTAAAAGAAGTTTCAAAACATCAAAGCAAGAAGCTTCTATAATATGCTGCAGCTTTATTTCCTTTGTTGTCTTTGTGTGAATATTTTAATCTAATAGTTACGATACATGATCAGAGTTTCAGATAGTCCAGACATCATGTATGTTTATTTAACTAGATTTTAAGAAAAACATTATTACAGCCAAAACTACTGTCTGAACTGCTGTTTCACTGCAACTGTATCAGAACGCAGCTCATTCTCTTGCAAATGGGTTTTGCTAGATTTGCCGGGAGTTGTGCACATCTCTTGGCTTTCTATATCTGTTAGATATGGATGATCTGGACACAGCTACGACAGAAATACAGAACAGGAAAGAGAAAAGAGTCTCTGGTATTGTGGAGAACATTGTATGCAAGAACCATGGATAAAGTAGGCTTTGAAGTTAGAGGTACTTATTCACTTTAGCAAGAATTGTATCATCATCAACAATTAGTACTTCTGATAGATAATTTTACAGGTCCAGAACATGCTGGGATTTTGTGGTGCTGCATACACCTGTATACCTTGAGTCAAATTTTATCTTAGTGACTGCCCAATATACCAGGTAATTTAAAAACAAATCAAGACAGAAAGAGAATAAAAACAGTATTCAGCTTCCAGCAGTGTATTTAGGAACACAGCCCTATACTCTTAAGAGAACAGCTCTCCATTTACACTGTTAAGTAGTGGTCCTGTGTCAACTATTCTAATAATAGAAAAGTTTCTGTTTAGCCATCTCTTTTCTGGACAACTTGTCCAGGGTTATTATTCTAAGATTTGACAATCCACATGTCACTCAAATGTCAGGACACTGGACATTTCTGAGGCTGATAAACATAGAATGACAGAATAATAAAATCATAGAATGTCCTCTACTGGAAGGGGCCCACAAGGATCATTGGGTCCAGCTCTTGTCTATGCACAGGACAACCCCAAAAATCACACCTTGTGTCTTAGAGCATTGTCCAGATGCTTCTCAAATTATGTCAGGCTTAACACGATGACTATTTCCCTAAGAAGCTTGTTCCAATGCTCCATCACCCCCTGGGTGAAGAACCTTCTCCTAATATCCAACCTAAACCTCTCCTGGCACAGCTCCATGCTGTTACCTCAGATCCTATCACTGGTCACCAGAGAGATCAGCTCCTGCCCTTCCAAGTCTCCTCATAAGGAGGTTGTGGACCATGATGAGGTCTCCTTTCAGTCTCCTTTTCTCCAAGCTGAACAAACCAAGTGACCTCAGCCATTCCTCATACAGCGTCCCCTCTAGACTCCTCACCATCTTTGTGGCTCTTCTCTGGGTGCTCTCCAACAGCTTAATATCCTTCTTATATTATGATGCCCAAAACTGCATGAATTTTGAATATTTTCAGCCACAACACTGGATTCTGGCAAACCCATAAGTAAAATAACAACATGACTAAGAGATTTTTGCAGCTTGCAATAGTGAAAACAGACAGCCATAACAAGGAATATATGGCATTCAAACCCTTTAAGATCTATTAAGAGGAGCACCACAAAGTTTGATTTTTATCACATATTGTGAGAGTTCCAGCCAGCTTAAGGAACCCAGCATAAAAGAATATGGACATTTATCATTAATGTATTTAACCTTTCAGCCTTGGAAAGTGAAAAACACTGGTCAGAGAACGGGTATTTCTTCTCAGTTTTACGTGAATGCCAAGAAAACATTTTCTTCATCTGAGTCATTTCTTTTGTAATCAGAGGTGGTCAGCTAGTCAATATAGATGGCAGAGTCTAGAGCATGTTTACCTCTTTTTACATATACTGTCATGACCAGTGGGTCAAATTGAAGGACAAGAAGAAATTGCACAAGCAATGGAAGCAGGGACCAGTATCCTTAAAAGAATATAGGGCATTTCCTGGTCATGTAAGGATGAGGTCAGGAAGGCCAAGGCACAGCTGAAACTGAGCTTGACAAGGGATGCTAAGAACAATAAGAAGGGCTTCTACAGGAATGTCAAACAGAAAAGAAAGGTCAAAGAAAGTGTAGTGTCTTTGATGAGCAAGTCTGGTGAGCTGGTAACAACAGATGAGGTGAAGGCTGTGGTACTCAACAACATTTTTACCTCAGTCTTCACTGGCATCTCCTCACACTTCCCAAGTCAGTAGACTGCAAGATAGGAACCAAAGGAACAAAGTCACACCCACTGTAAGCAAAGATCACTTTTGTGACCATCCTAGAAACCTGAACATACATAAATTTATGGATCTCAGTGGGATTCATCCCAGATTCCTCAGGGAATTGGCTGGTGTAGTTGCCAAGCCACTCATTGATATTTGAAAAGTCTTGGCTGTTAGGTGAAGACCCTGATTGTTGGAAAAAAGGAAACATTGCCCCCATTTTTTAAAAGGGTAGTAAGGAAGACCCTGGGAACTACCAACTTGTATGTCTCACCTCTGTGCCTGGGAAGATTGTGGAACAGATTCTCTTAGAAGCTAAACTAAGGCACGTGGAGGACAGGGAGGTGATTCAAAACAGTCAGCATAGATTTACCAAGGGAAAGCCCTGCCCGACCAACCTAGTGGCCTTCTATGATGGAGTGACTATATCAGTGGACAAGGGAAGAGATACAGGTGTCATCTATCTGGACTTGTGTAGGGCTTTTGACATGGTTCTCCACAACATCCTTCTGTCTAAATTGGAGAGATATGGATTAGAAAGGTGGACTGTTCAGTGGATAATTAATTGGTTGCATGGTCACATCAGAGGGTAGTTGTCAATGGCTCAATGTCCAGATGGAAATATGTGACAAGCGGTGTTCCTCAAGGGTCTGTACTGGGACCAATGTTGTTTAATACCTTCATCAATGACATTCACAGTGGGATTGGGTCCACCCTCAGCAAGTCTGCAGATGACAACAAGCTGAATGGCGTAATTGACACTGCTGAGGGACTGGATGCCATCCAGAGGGACCTGGACTAGCTTGAGAAGCGGGCCTGTGTGCACCTTATGAGGTTCAACAAAGCCAAATGAAAGGTCCTGCACCCGGGTTAGGGTAATCCTCAATATCAATACAGGTTGGGACATGATGTGATTGAGAGTAGCCCTGTGGAGAGAGATCTGGGGGTACTGGTGGATGAAAAGGTTAACATGAGCTAAGAATGTGTGTTTGTAGCCCAGGAGGTTAACCAAATCTGGGCTGCATCAGAAGAAGCATGGCCAGCAGATTGAGGGACGTGATTCTCCCTCTTTACTATTCTTTGATGAGATCTCACCTGGAGTACTGTATCCAGCTCTGGAGTCCTCAGCATAAGAAGGACATGAACATGTTGGAAAGGGTCCAGAGGAGGGCCACAAAAATAATCAGAGGGTTGAAACATCTCTCTCATGAGGACAGGCTGAGAGAGCTGGGTTTGTTCAGCCCAGAGAAAAGAAAGCTCTGGGGAGACATTACTGTTGTCTATCAGTACTTGAAGGGAGCTTATAAGAAAGATGGGAACTGTCTTTTTAACAGGGCCTACTGTGGTAAGACAAAGGGTAATGGCTTTAAACTAAAGAAGGAGATATTTAGACTGGATATAAGCAGGATTTTTTTCACAATGAGGATGGTGAAACACTGGAACAGGTTGCCCAGAGAGGTGGTGGATGCCCCATCCCTGGGAACATTCAAAGTGAGGTTGAACAGGACTCTCAGCAATCTGATCTAGTTATAGGTGTCACTGCTCACAGCAGTGGTTTGGACTAGATAGCCTCTAAAGGCCCCTTCTAACTCTAACCTTTCTATTATTCTATGATTCTATTGGGTGCATGATATTACAAGCAACACAAAGGCATCTGAGTAAATTTCCGATACGTCTTCCTAACTGCTCTGCTACAGTATGAATGCTTTAATCAGAGATCATTTCCTGACTGCATCCACAAATGATTTGCAGACATCCCATTATATCTGTGGGTGAATCAAATACATAATGCCTTATAAGAAAATATGTCTAACACCACTAAGATAGGCGACATATTCACAGTGAGCAGTTAATGAAAATTCATTCTTTTATACTTGTCACTGTCCGTAGGCAAGCTTAGGCTTATTTTTAACAATGGAATATTCACAAGAAAAAGTCATTATACACAGGGAGATAACATTTAGTCCATAGATTATAGCTGAAAATCTTGCTGAAATGATTCATTGTCAAAAAAATCTACTTGCATTTTCTACATTTCATTGAACACAACCCAGATTGTGATGACTAAAAGGATATGGATGGCCCCTGAATGCAGAGAAAACACAAACTGCTTGAAGTCATTTTTTATTTCTGTGCAGATTCTAGCACAGCTGAGCTACCATTCAGGGTCTGGTTCCTAATTTAGATTTTCACACTTAACAGTAATTACACTGATAAAGGGAGTACCAGTTGTTGTCTACTGCTGTCATTTATAGTTCATTTGGACCTATTAGGTCCTGCTGTACACTGGAGATGAAGTCGAGTCACACTACATCAGCTACAGAAGAACAGTGCCTGCGGTTTCAAGGGGAGCAAAAAGAGCCTAATTGCTTCTGCTCCTCCTTTGGGAGTGCAGTGAGTCCAAAAGGTCTCTCCAGCTGCAACTGTTTTTTGCAACAACAGTATAATAATATGATAGAGTTGAAAACACAGTATGGCAAGAAAAAAAGTGTCTGTACTCACTGCCTGGAGAAAGTCAGCCCTATGTGAACTTTTTCCACATTGCTATGTAAATATTAGCTGCCACCAAAAGTATTGTGACATATATTCGAAATATCAGGAGTGGATGCTCCTGTGTATGTAGAAATGGTATTTTAAATTATTCTAATGTGTACACTTTATTGTCTTGTTTTCAAATACGTTAAGAAATGCTACAAATGAGAAGATTTCATGTAAAATTCAGTAAGAAGACTGCATGAGAATTTGATATCAAATTGAAATTGGAATCAGAGCTGTTACTATCCCTACAGAGAGCTTGAAAAACTGCAGATTGTGAGGAACAACCAATTTAATAGTGAACTTTTATTGTGTTCTGTCATATATATACATTTGCTTTTTCCCAAGGCAGCTTAACAGCTTTTCCCTAAATGTCTCTGATTTCAAAAATATAATGCTAAGCATAGAAAATATTAGCCAGAAAGAGACTTTGAGGGGTTTTTTAGAACACAGTGGACATAGGAAATCAGGTACTAGGAGCGGCAAATGTCACTCCAGTCTTCAAAAAAGGCAAGAAGGAGGAGCCGGGTAACTATAGGCCAGTCAGCCTCACCTCCATCCCAGGAAAGGTGATGGAGCACTTTATCCTTGATTCTGTCTCTAGGCATTTCAAGGATAAGAGAGTCATTGGGAGCAGTCAACATGGATTTACCAAGGGGAAGTCATGTTTGATCAACCTGATAGCCTTTTATGAAGACATAACCAGGTGGATAGATAAGGGTAGGGCAGTGGGTGTGGTGTATCTTGATTTCAGTACAGCGTTTGACACTGTCTCCCACAGCATCCTTGCAGCTAAACTGAGGAACTGTGGTCTGGATGATTGGGTAGTGAGGTGGATTGTGAACTGGTTGAAGGACAGAAGTCAGAGAGTTGTGGTCAATGGGATGGAGTCTAGTTGGAGGCCTGTGTCTAGAGGGACTGGGACCAGTACTTTTCAATCTATTCATTAACCACCTGGATGAGGGAACAGAGTATGCTCTCAGCAAGTTTGCTGATGACACTAAACTGGGTGGAGTGGCTGACACACCGGAGGGTTGTGCTGCCATTCAGNGGCCCCTCAGTTTAAGAAGGATAGGGAACTGCTGGAGAGAGTCCAGCGCAGAGCCACCAAGATGATGAAGGGGCTGGAACATCATCCTTATGAGGAAAGGCTGAGAGAGCTGGGTCTCTTTAGTTTGGAGAAGAGGAGGCTAAGGAGTGACTTCATCTATGTTTTTAAATATGTGAAGGATGTGTGTCAGGAGGATGGGGTCAGGCTCTTCTCAGTGAAGCCCAATGACAGGACAAGAGGCAATGGCTGTAAGCTGAAGCATAGGAGATTCCATGTGAATACACGTAGAAACTTTTTCCCAGTTCAGGTGCCAGAGCACTGGCACAGACTGCCCAGAGAGGTTGTGGAGTCTCCTTCTATGGAGGTATTCAAGACCTGTCTGGACGTGCTTCTGTGTGACCTGGTCTAGGGAATCCTGCTGTGGCAGGGGGGTTGGACTAGATGATCTTTCAAGGTCCCTTCCAACTCCTAATATTCTGTGATTCTGTGAAGGTCCTTCTCTAGCTTGCAAAATCAGTTCATTTTCAGTTTGTATTGGCTGCTGTGCAATAGTAATCGTATCATTAATGACATTAATTCTAATGCTTAGAGTAGCAGGTATAACAAGATCATACTACTTGCTGCCTCCTTATTAGATACTCTGGTGAAAAGCCTAGACCTCTGGCAACATCTCTTAAAATGTGAAGCATACCATTCATGTACTAGGTAATTAAAGAGCTCTGTCTTTATCAGAGCACCAGGGCAAATTTTGTCTAATACTAATTTTAAAAATCCATCCTCACATGCACAATTTCTCAAGGGCTTCATCCTAAACCCATGAAGAGGAATCAATAGAAAGAAACAGGAACATCAGAATAACACTCTGAATCAGAATTCACATCCCACTCACCTAGGCTTTAAATGGGGCCCTGCAGGACCTGCAAAGAAAAGTTCAAATAGATCTAAGTAGGCAAATTAAGGTTAATTTGCTGCACAAGTCTTCTCCTGGTCAAAAATAATTAAAGATGGGTTTCAAGCATGAGGTTTTCTAGCACTTCTGCATAATTTTAGTTAGTGTTAACAGGGATAATGGGATAGTCTTCATATTGACAAACCTGTCAAATTGAATTGAAAACTTATTAATCCTTGGCCTCAGTTACATCCCCTGGCCATAATTTACACTGCCTAAATATATGCTGTATGTGCAAACGACTGACTGATTTCAAAAGGATAGATCCTTCCATGAATTTTCTCATTTCCAAGACCCAGCATATACTCTCAGCACCTATATTTGTATTTTCATTCTTTATTGATCTCTCTAACTGCTCCCTTCATCTCCTCTGATATTGGACTTGTAATTAATTAGTCACTAATATTCTTCATTTCCCTACTTATGGAGGCATTTTGCTGAATTTGTAATTCAATATTGCAAGGAGATTATTTTTAGCTGTCAACAACTACTTCATAAACTATGTAGAATCTCAGTCACCTATTTTGACAGCACAGCACTGAAAGCTCTTTCTTGTGTTATTTTCTCTCATAACATAACTGTAATTTTCAAAGGAGGCAAGATATTGGATGTAGTATTCATTATCACCTGATAATTACAGGCTAATTATATTCTTTGAATGATTTGTTTTCTTATAATAACAGATAGGAAAATATTGATTGCAGTTTTCCTCAGCATGCAGGGACAACAGGATGAAAAAGTCAGGTTTTTCATCACCTAGTAATGGCACACAACAAAAATTAAAGCTCATTATTGATACCAATTCTCCATATACATCTGACTAATCTTTTCTAATCCTTTTTCAGTTTAATTTTCTAGCGAAGTGGCTCTAAGATATTAAGCTGGGACATGAAAATCATGGGAACTTCTCTGAGAAAAAAATAATGTATTCTATGCTGATACAGCATTTTAAACAATACCACAAAATAACAAAAAGAATGTTTTCTCTGGAGAGTAAATAACTGAAAGACATATGAAACTGTAGAGAGATTTTTGTTCAAAGCTACAGACTCTGAGAGCAATAGATCTCTACTGCTTCTCAACAGGGAAAGCTGAGGACCATGGCTCTTACTGCAACTTCCCTTCACATAACAGGGAATATACTCCTGTTGCCAATAGGCATTCAGGCCACTGGCTTAGACTAAAGCTAGCCTGAGTGTGTTAATGGTTGAAACCAGTTCTGTGTGAACATTAGGTCCACAGCCAATAACTGATTTACCACATAGATTCTGACACACCAGTGTCCCCTACCTGCGAATGTAGACATCTTCTGATCAACTCCTTGGACAAGAAGAATTGAGCTGTGAAGCTAGTACTTTAAATAAATAAATAAATAACTGTCTAATGGGTCTTTCTAGAGTTTTAAGTGTTTACTTTCAATTGCTTCCAAAACAAGAAGCGACACAAGAAAATTGGAAGTGTTATTTGTTCTGTATTGTTTACAGGGCTAAGGTCAATCTGAAGTGATAATGCAACTCTCACATTGCATTGTTTCCAGCAGAGATATTAACATAAGGTTTCTACCTTAAAAGACAGACAAACAGGTTATCTGTTGACCAGAATCAAATGGGAAAACACATCCAATGACTACCTTCGAAAAAGACCCCAGAAACAGCTTTAATTGCAAAAAGAATGTGATTGAAAATGTTCTTGATAATTAATGAATATATGTTTCCTTATTAGAGAAAAAAAATCATTGCAGTTTTTCTTCCATATATTTCTGTACTTCTGCCCTGTCTGCACTGCAAGCAGGCTATTTCAAAGAAAAATTTAATGAGTTCAGGAAAAGGGAAGATAAGGCAACTGATGAGACTGCAGTCTAAAAACTCCCTTATTATTCTCTAGATACCTAATATACACTAAATAACAGTATTGAAAGCAAGACCTTGCATTAGCAAGTCTTTCAGGTCATTGGAACTCACTCAGAGAAAAAGGAAGAAGTACAGAGTAGGTTTCACTTACCCATAGGAGCACAGTTGGGTTAATAATAACATTATGTAATTAGAAGGATAGTTTGCTATAGACATAAATCAGCATGTACTGCTGGATGGCTGCCCAATGCTTAGAGGATTTCATTAACAAGGACTTCGTGTTGTCCCACTTTTACAGGGATGCTTCAAACCACAGAGGGCTTGAAAGGGGTCTTTTTAGGACCCTGTAAGGGTCATTGCAGTCTGGTTTCTGTAACTTCTTCAATAAAAAACATAGGCTGAGAATTATGACAAATGGAGTTTTCTATGTTAAATACCTCACTGATCTCTCCTCCTTTTGTATATGGTGTCTTTGATCCCCATCAATGTAGAACTTGATCATCTGAGACAGAGAAGAAAAATAATATATTCTATAGTATTCCTAAAGGGGCAAAGAGGGTAATTCTTTCTTCCTTTTAAATTTCTGGTTTTATTCCAAATTGTCTTCTTGAAATGATCCATTCATAACACAATTCAGATCAGGCTACTAGTTTAATATAGAGTAGGTTTAAAGTAGAGTGTTTTCTGACTTTAACTTTAAAATCTATACATTCAAATAGCCATAAGTAAAGATAGTGAGGATTACCTGGTTCATTAGTTTTCCTTTTCCTTTTGTAATAGAATTAAATTTCAAAATAAAATATCTGCTTTATTTTTAACTAGTATTTGCTTGTCAGAGGAAATGCCACTTTTTTTATATTTTATTCCCTGCTCTCCTTTTAATTATCTGGGCTCTAACTCTTGTGCATCAAATTATGATAATGAAAATACATTCAACTAGAAAACCCTTAACAAATCACAGACACAGCTAGCATTAGTATCAATGCTGATTAAATTCCACAGTATGTTTCCAAGAATTTATAACTATATGTATCTTTTCATTTAGTCTGGTATAACTTGATAATATTTTGACTACGTTAAATAAAGGATGAATGAAGACCCTTAAAGGAAATTGTTAGTTGTATATATCTAATTGGAACAGTGTAGGGACAATTCTTGAAGGTGTTAACAGTCCTCTCTAAAATTTTGTGTATATCCCAATTATTTATGCCACATTATGTCTATTGGATGAATAAAATGATGGAACTTGTTTCTAGTGCCCACTGCTGTTGTTCATAATTTGATTCCCTAAAAAATATTTTGGTTATTCATACATACAAAATTCTTTGAAATGAGGCAAATAAAAAGCTAATGCAATCTTGGAAAAAAGGATTTTGAAAGCAGTTGTTTTTAAAGCACAGACTTAAAAAATAACATTCACTGTGCAAAATAAAATCAAATTCACTACCCAGTGAAGCAGAAGGAGAAAAAACCAGTGTTCATTGTCACTCTTTTAGTTCTTTATTTTTTTTGTCACTATACATACAAGTGTGTGGCAATGGCTGTCTTGTGTTTTCACAAAATGAAAAGAACTGTCTGAAATTGAGTATCAAAAGAGGAGGTGCTGGAACAAATTGGAAAATTAAACGCTGACTAGTCAGCAGGGCTGGAAAATCTTAAATTAAGAGTTCTGAGGAAATTTAAGAATGAAATAGATGAGCTGCTGGCAAGAATATATAATGTCTCAGAGTCAACTGCTCTATACAATGTCTGTAATTCAACAAATGTTTTGCCCAGCTTTAATATAGCTACAACAGTTATGTTTGGCATTTGCTATTCCTAAACCTAATTTCAGTTCCAGAGTGAAAACTGTGTGAAATGACAATAAAAGATACACTTAAAAAATGCCTTGAGGAGTAAAATTTAAACCTACAACTAAGGTGGCTTCTGTGAGGAAGAAGAAAAGCTTGTGCTTCTCTCTTCTTTCAGAATTTGTGAGTGTGACAACAGTGTAGAGGGTGAAGGAGAAACAATATATTTTAGTCAGATGTTCTAAAAGCTTTTGGCAAATATTCTCAAAAGATACTATTAAGGAAATCAAGATGTAAAGTACTGAAATGAATTAAAACTGGCTAAGATAAATTTAAACAGGTACAAACAAATGATTGGCTTTTAAGATAAAATTCATACTGGTGTACTTCTGAGACAACTGTCTTGAATTTCACTTATGAATATTTATACAAGGGCTTTATAATAAAATGACTACATTTTCACATGTTATGCAGTATTTAAATTAGCTGTAAAAAGGAATTAATAAAATTTTCAAGTGTTACACAGATCTTACTTGAGTTAGCAGAATATTTCCTCATCCTCCTTTTCCTTCCTGTTTCCACCCTTGGCTCTTTTCCTCACATACATGAGTCAAAGATGTGAGATGGAGCATACCAAACTCCTGCCATATACAAATAGATTTGCATTGTTTTTCTTTGTTGATTGGTATAATGTAATCAAGTGTGAGACTGAACCAAACACAATACCATATGAGAAAGCCAGGGCCTTTTCTAAAACTGCTGGGAGACAAGGGAAAGGAGAAACTTGCTAAGACAAACCCTGCCAGATGTCTAGGTAAGTGCTCAGACAATTCAAGAAATCTCATGTATGCTATAACTCATTTCTAAAGGAACTGGTCCATATTTACATTTCTAAGATGTAAAAAGTTTAAGTAGGTAGCTGTTGTCTGTATGACTGTATGTTCCCTTCTGACACTCTTCTTTCCATGCTTACTAGTTATGCACTTGTTAAGCATGGTCTTGTTTTAAACTTCATCCTGCAGATCCATCTTCAAGAGGCAACTCCATTAATGTTAATGTGGTTATGCTTGGGCAGAGGTCTAGAATCAATGGTACAGTTTGGTTTGTAAGACCTCTGTAACACTCTGTCTCTTAACACAGATATATAAACTAACAAGAACAGTAGAAGTTATTTTAGTATAAATATAATGTGAATTAAGGAAAATATATGCTTCAATTGTAATCCAAAAAAAAAAAAAAAAGTGTTTCTACCAGTCACTTTCTATATTCACATTTCCATATATGTTTTTTCCTCTTCTTGGGAAGCTGAAAGTACAGTATATGATACCTTGGGCAGAGACTAGCATTAGATCTACATTTCTGTTCCTGAAGCTGAATATTACTGCAGCTGTTATACAAAGAATTCAGTCTCATATAGTCAAAGCATTGTTGAGAATGCATATGATACAACTTCTGCTATAAGACGCTTTCCAGACGTGGGAAGCAATTGGTTTTATTTAGTGGGAATCTGAACTCCAAGCTCAGAATTCATCAAAATCCATGTACAATGGAAATAAACTTATGCTTCGGAGTGGGTCTGTGAACTATTTGTATGAAGATTTTTAATTCCCTTATGCCAGTACAAATAGCTTTCTGGCATTCCCTCAAGGGAAATAATTAGGCCAAAAACATTAACTGTCCTTTGTGATGCATGGTATAAGGTCGGATGAAACTTGACTTATGGTGAAAATATCACTTTGGTCTGCCTCTCTTGTTTTTCTCCATTTTATGCATGTTTTTCTATTTTAACATCACTTTTTTCTTACATTTCATAAATAAAAAGTGCAAATGCTCATATTTCTTAAGACATTCTTAAAGAGGTACCTACAGGGTAGGTCAAAGGGTGTATCCAAACACTAGACCCAAAAAATAGCCTGGGCATCTACTTTCCATTTAGGCATCTAATCCTAATTAATAACTTAAAAACTGTTAATTGACTTTTCCACAGCCACAGAAAGGCTGCCAGAACATCAGAGTATGTATCAGATGCTTTCATATACATTGCAGTGCTGCCCACAGAGAGAGTGTTCAGTACCCTGATCACCATGTTCAATATCACCATCCACCTACTGGTTCATTTAATACTTAAGTAGATAAATTAAGGAGGAATAGATTCAACTTCAATCTGTCCATCTCTCTGTAACACCCTAAAAAGGAATCCCTGGTGTAGTCTTAGGCAAGGTCAGCCATCTACATTGAAAGCCCTGCTCAGAACAAGAGTGCAAATCTCCCACTTCTTTTCCCCTACTTACTCACACTCCTTGTTTGTGTGAGTTTCCTGCTCACCTCCAGTAAATAGTTCACATTTGTGAATTTTAAGCAAAGCCTGGGAGATATAAAACTTGAGCCCCATAGTGTATCCTCCAATGCCTCAGTACTTATTTCTCAGGTCGATGTTTTTATGCCAGTCTGAGGTGCCCAGCTCCTGGTAAGTAACAAAACAGATATAGAGATGCTCCACTCCAGACCATGGATACTTTCTTAATCCCCTCATAGGACACAGTGTTCTTTTGGTGAATAGCTTATGTCAAACCTGCCAGGCTTTACCTGCTATTGCCTTCCCAGCTGGCCAAATCAAACTGTCTGCTGGAAGTCCCAGAGACTGCTTTCCTTCTTGCTCCAACACATCTGTAAACAAAAACACAAGCTCCAGGTTTGCTCCAGGATGCAGTCAAGGGACTCCTAGACTGGCCCTAAAAGCCATGGGATGCTTCCAGCTCCCATAGGACAGACATAGTAAGATGAGATCAGACACTTGTTTTTAAAGAAGGGGTGAAGGTGTGGATGCCTGAAACATTAGACGCCAAGCCACTCTCAATAATATTTGAGAAGTCCTGACAGTCAGGTGAAGTCCTTAGTGATTAGAAGAAGGGGCATGTTACTCCTATCTGCAAGAATGGCAGATGGGAAGACCCAGGTAACTACTGACCTGTCAGCCTCACCTCTGTGCCTGGTAAGATCATGGAGCAAATTCTCCTTGAAGGTCTGATAAGGCACATGGAAGACTGGGAGGTGATCAGAGACAGCCAGCAAGGCTTCACTAAGGGCAGATCCTGCCTGACAAACCTGGTGGCTTTCTATGATCCTGTGACTACCTTAGTGGACAAGGGACAACCTGTGGATGTGATCTAACTGGACTTTTGTAAGGCCTTTGACACAGTCCCCCAAAACATTTTAGTGGCTAAGTTAGAGAACTATGGATTTGATGGGTGGACTGTTCAGTGGGTAAGGAATCGGCTGGATGGTCGCATCCAGAGGGTAATAGTCAATGGCTCAAAGTCCAGATGGAGACCAGAGACAAGTGGTGTCCCTCTGGGGTCCATACTGGGACCTGTCCTACTTAATATTTTTATAAACAATATCGACTGCGAGATTGAGTGCACCATCAGCAAGTTTGCTGATGACACTAAGTTATGTGGCGCTGTTGATAAGTTAGAGGGCTGGGATGCCATCCAGAAGGACCTGGACAGGCTG